>JAQIFY010002910.1:0-12968 GCA_028533085.1 Varecia variegata | reverse complement strand
TTAATAACCTAATATGTGAAAGGAAGGAGGAGTAAAAGTATAGTTCTTGTAAATAACTGAAGTTATGCTGCTACCATCTGATATCAGGATGTTATTACTATAGGATGTTTCAGGTAAATATCATGGTAATCACAAAGGGAAAACTTGTAGTAGAGCACAAAAGATCAAGAGAAAGGAATCAAACCATACCAACACAAAATGTCATCAAATCACAAAGGAAGACCACAGGATGAAGAAGGAAACAATAGAACAGTTAGAAAACAATTAACAAAATGGCAATGATAAGTCCTTACCTATCAATAATTACCCTAAATATAAATGGATTAAATTCTCCAATCAAAAGACACAGAGTAGCTTAATAACATAAATAAAAAAGAAAGATCCAATTACAAATGCTTTGTGACTTTCAATGTGGTTACATCCTGAAAAACTCATCATAAGTTGAAAATAGCATAACTCGGAGGAAAATGCATTTAATACATCTAACCTACTGAACATTATGGTTTAGCCTCGCCTACCTTAAACGAGCTCAGAACACTTACATTAGCCTACAATTGGGCAAAATCATCCAACACAAACCCTATTTTATAATAAAGTGTTGAACGGCTCCAGTAATTTACTAAATGCTGTACTGACAGTGAAAACAGAATGGTTGCTGCCGCTGCCCAGCATCACCACAGAGTATCACATTGCATATTGCTAACCCAGGAAAAGATCGAAATTCGAAGTACGTTTCTACTGAATGCATGTCACTTTCACATCATGATAAAGTTAACAAATTTTCAGTCGAGTCATTGCAAATCAGGGAACATCCATGTGTGCTGCCTACAAGAAACTCACTTTAGCTTAAGGACACACAGAGACTGAAAATGAAGGCATTGAAAAAGACATTCCATCCAAAAGAGAGCAAGAGTGGCTATACTTATATCACACAAAATAGACTTTAAATCAAAAACTGCCACAAGAGACAAAGAAGGTCATTACATAATGAGAAAAGGTCAATTCATCAAGAAGATATAAGAATTCTAAGTATTTATGCCACCAACATCAAAGCAGCTAAACACATAAAACAAATACAGGTATACCTCGTTTTATTGTGCTTTGCTTTACTGCACTTCACAGATATGCATTTTTCACAAACTGAAGGTTTTGTGGCAACGTTGTATTGAGCAAGTCTATCAATGCTACGTTTCCAACAGCATGTGCTCACTTCATGTCTCTGTGTCCCATTTTGATAATTTTTGCAATTTTCATAAGTTTTGTTATTATATATGTTCTGGTGATCTGTGATCAGTGATCTTTGATGCTAGTATTGTAACAGTTCTGGAGTGCCAAACTGATAAACGTGTGTTCTGACTGTCCACTGACCTGCCGTTCCCCCATCTCTCTCCTTCTCCTCAGGCCTCCCTATTCCCTGAAACACCACAATATCCAAGTTAGGCCAATTAATAACCCTACAATGGCCTCTGAGTATTCAAGCGAAAGGAAGAGTCCCATGTCTCTCACTCTCAGTCAAAAGCTAGAAACGATTAAGCTTTGTGAAGAAGGCATGTCAAAAACCAAGACAGACCAACAGCTAAGCCTCTTGTGCCAGACAGCCAGATTGCAAATGCAAAGGAAAATTTCTTGAAGGAAATTAAAAGTGCTACTCCAGTGAACACACAAATAATAAGAAAGTGAAACAGCCTTGTTGTTGGTTGATATGAAGAAAGTTTTAGTGGTTTGGATAGAAGACCAAACCAGCTACAACATTCCCTTAAGCCAAAGCCTAATCTAGATCAAGGCTCAAACTCTTTTCTATTCTATGAAGGCTGAGAGAGGTTAGGAAGCTGTAGGAGAAAAGCTTGAAGCTAATGTAGGTTGGTTCATGAGGTTTAAGGAAAGAAGCCATCTCCTCTCCATGAAATAAAAAGGCAAGGTGAAACAGCAAGTGCTCATATAAAAGCTGCAGCAAGTTATCCAGAAAATCTAGCTAAGACTATTGATGAAGGTGGCTACACTACACAACAGACTTTCAGCAAAGACAAAACAGCCTTCTATTGGAAGAAGATGCCAACTGGGACTTTCATAGCTAGAAAGAAGTCAATACCTGCCTTTAAACCTTCAAAGGACAGCCTGACTCTTGCTACGGGCTGATGGAGCTGGTGAGTTTAAGTTGAAGCCAATGCTCATTTATCATTCTGAAAATCCCAGGGGCCTTAAAAATTATGCTAAATATACTCTACCTGTGCTCTATAAATGGAACAAGGCCTGGATGACAGCACACCTGTTTATAGCATGGTTTACTGAACATTTTTGTTGATTCTTTAATCACTATTTAATACTACTGCCAACTATAAAAGATTAAAATCTGTACACATAGCAAAGCAACAAAAAATCCCAAGATGCAACAGTTTCAGCAAAAGAACATACTAACTAAAGATTAGTCCAGTTAACATTGCTACAGGAAAAACAACGGCAAACAGGGATTTGGCACCAATTTACAAAACAAAAGCATGCACTATTAAAACACTTTAGATGTCTCCCAACAGAACACCATGAAGATGGAAAACAAGGTGCATCTTGTACAAAAATCCCTATGACTGAGACAAGCAAGAATCAAAGTGGTCAATTTAGTGTACATGTAGCAGCAAAGTCACTGGTTCAGTTTGGAATTTTGGAATTTGCATTTCTTTTTTTTTTTTTTTTTTGAGAGTCTTGCTCTGTTACCTGGGCTAGAGTGCCCTGGTATCAGCCTAGCTCACAGCAACCTCAAACTCCTGGGCTTAAGGAATCCTCCTGCCTCAGCCTCCTGAGTAGCTGAGCCTATAGGCGCACACCACCAAACCTGGCTAATTTTTTCTATATATTTTTAGTTGTCCAGCTAATTTTTTCTATTTTTAGTAGAGATGGGGTCTCGCTCTTGCTCAGGCTGGTCTCGAATTCCTGACCTCAGGTGATCCACCTCTGCCTCCCAGAGTTCTAGGATTACAGGTTGAGCCACCATGCCTGGCCTGGAATTTGCATTACTGATTGGCAGCTGCCCTGGGTGTGTCTGTATCCCAGAAACTGACTTTTATCGTACTACTTTATCTAGTAATCTGGCAATCAGCATAAATAAGTTAACCTTCAACCATAAGTTGAAAGAAAAAAGAGAGCTAGAATCTTATTGCAGAACTCTCCAGTGTAATAACCATTTAGAAACAATCATGGTACTTTAAACAGGATAGTAAAATAACTTTCACCCAAAAAGGCTGTATTTATAGCCCCAATAACTGGAAAGAATTTTAAGTCATTATGGAAATATTAAATTCTGACCATACCAAGAATTAAAAACGAGTTCCTACTGAGAATTGTTTTCAAGATGATCCGGTCACATCATATGCATAGTTAGGACTGTGTTTTAATCAAGATTCCTCTGCAAACAAATAAAATTTAGCAAAGTTCCTCTTCTCTTGATGATAAAAACTTTTAAATGAACTACTGATGGTTTGTTAGGATGGGAAGAAAAAAGAGCAAATTACATACTGAAGTTCTAGAATACAGCACCTCAACTTCACATCTGCCTCAAACATCTGAGATTATGAAATCCAAGTGATGTCTTATGATCGAGTCATACTTTACAGTTACTCCAATTCCAATGCCTGCCTGACTTTCACATCTCATCTCAACTAAAAGCTCCATAATACAGAGGATTGTGCTAAAGAGTGCTAAGATTCCGCACACTGCTGCCATTCCCTGGTCCCCTTGGTACTTGCAGCTGCCCCATGAGACCGCAAAAGATGTCTGGCCTCAACACTCCATGCTGCAGTGACTTTCACTAACACCCACGCTCTTCAATAAAGCCCATGTTCCTTTCAGTTGCTTTTAACAATGACATCTGCTACAGCATCGAAAACAAACTGCACCTTCTTGGTGTCTGTGGCACAGGTGAAGTAAGCGTCGATCTCCGCAGTATCTTTTCTTCTGTTCAGATCTTCAGACTGGCACTGGGTATAAGCAGCTGCCTCTTCATACGTATTGGAACCTGTGTATTCTGGATAACAGTTAGTGGGCTCCTCTTTATTTTTTCTGCAAAAAGGTCTTTCTTGTTATGGAAGCGAATGATGCAAGTGTTCTGGAACCCATTTGTTATTGTAAATGCCATATAATAATTTCATGCTTCCCTGCATTCAATGCATCTCCTCATCCTCAGCCAGAACAAAGTCACGATCTCTGAGGGACACACAGAAGATAACTGCTGTCATTCCTTCAAAACAGTGAATCCACTCTTTTTGTTCTGATCTCTGGCCTCTTACATCAAACATCTTGAAGTATAGGTCTTTGGGCCGGGCGCGGTGGCTCACGCCTGTAATCCTAGCACTCTGGGAGGCTGAGGCAGGAGGATGGCTCAAGGTCAGGAGTTCGAGAACAGCCTGAGCAAGAGCGATACCCCTGTCTCTACTAAAAATAGAAAGAAATGATATGGACACAGCTAAAATTATATATATAGAAAAAAATTAGCTGGGCATGGTAGCACATGCCTGTAGTCCCAGCCACTTGGGAGGCTGAGGCAGAAGGATTGCTTGAGCCCAGGACTTGGAGGTTGCTGTGAGCTAGGCTGACGTCATGGCACTCTAGCCTGGGCAACAGGGCGAGACTCTGTCTCAAAAAAAAAAAAGACGTATAGGTCTTTGAAGGTGAAATGTGCTTCCATTCACTCTTATCTGAAGAACATCTTGCTGAGTTGGAATGTAGTTGGTTTGGGACAGTCTACCTAAATCTTCTGCCACTTTCTTTGCATCCACCAGCAAGCTGCAGTGGATCATCCTGTTCCGTTTCACTGTGCCTTGTCTTTGGCACTCAACGTGCAGCCCATGGTGGCAGGAGAGGAGACCCGGCCTGGGCTCACTCACACACCATAGGAACTGTGATCGTCTGGCTGAAACAGCGTCCACCACTGGACATCGGCCCTCTCCATCAGCTCCCTCAGTGTGCATGGTTTGCCAAGTATTTAAAAACACACTGTGGAGACCCACTGCTCAAAGATTCCTTTCAAAATATTACTGTTCGTTGACAACGCACCCAGTCACCCAAGAGCTCTGATGGAGACGTACAAGGAGATTCACATTGTTTTTCTCCTGACACAATATCCATTCTGCAGCCCATGGAACAAGGAGCAATTTTGACTTCTAAGTCTTACTATTTAAGAAATACATCGTGAAAGGCTATAGCTGCCATAGATAGTGAGTGATTCCTCTGATGGATCTGGGCAAAGTGAATAGAAAACTTTCTGGAAAGGATTCACCATTCTAGATGCCATTAAGAACATTCACAATTCACGAAGGGGGCAAAATAGCAACATTTATAGGAGTTTGGAAGAAGTTGAGTCCCATCCTATGGATGACTTTGAGGGATTCAAGACATCAGTGGAGAAAATAACTGCAGATGTGGTGGAAATAGCAAGATAACTAGAATTAGAAGTGGAGCCCTAAGATGTGACTGAATTGCTGCAATCTCATGATCAAACTTGAACAGATGAGGAGTTGCTTCTCATGCATCAGCAAAGAAAGTGGTGCCTTGAGGTGGAATTTACTCCTAGTGAAGATGCTGTGAATTCTGTTGAAATGACAACAAAGGATTTAGAATATTCCATAAACTTAGTTGATAAAGCAGTAGGCAGGGTTTGAGAGGATTGACTCTACCTTTGAGAGACACTCTATTATAAGTAAAATGCTATCAAACAGCATCACATGCTACACAGAAATCTTTCATGAAAGGAAGAGTCGATCCATGCATCAAACTTCATTGTTGTCTTATTTTGAGAAATTGCCACGGCCACCCCAACCTTCACCAACCACGACCCTGATCAGTCAGCAGACATCAACATCAAGGCAAGACCCTCCACCAGCAAAGAGATAACGACTCGCTGAAGGCTTAGATGATCGTCAGCATTTTTGAACAGTATTTTTTAATTAAGATATATACATTGTTTTATACACATAATGCTATTGTACACTTAATAGACTAGAATGTAGTATAAACATAACTTTTATATGCACGGGGAAACTAAAATATTTGTATGATTTGCTTATTGCTATATTTGCTCTGGCGAGGTGGTCTGGAACCAAACCTATGGTATCTCTGAGGTATGCTGGTATTAACAGAACTGAAAGGATAAATACACAGCAATACATTAATAATAGGGAATGTTAATACCCTACTCTTAACAATGGATAAATCCTCCAGACAGAAGATCCATAAAGAAACAGAGGACTTCACACAACATCATAGAACAAATGGACCTACCAGACATATACAGAATATTCTATCCCACAGCAGCAAAATATACCTTTTCCTCAAGCTCACACGGATCTCAAGCTCACATGGATCTTTGTCCAAGACATACCATACGATAGGCCACAAAACAAGTCTTAAATTCAAGAAGTTGAAATCATATCCAGTATCTTTTCTAACTACAATGGCAACTGGAAATCAATAAGAGGAAAATTTACAAAACTATGGAAATTAAACAACACATTCATGTTGTTTAATGAACACTAATTTTATCTAATGCTGTTAGGTCAAAGAATAAATCAAAAGGGAAATCAAAAAATATCTTGAGACAAACAAAAATGACTTAAATGTAATACTTGAAACTATAAAACTCCTAGAAGAAAACATGGTGGAAAATTTCAATGACATTGATCTAGGCATGGACTTTTTTGATATGATCCCAAAGTATAGGCAACAAAAGCAAAAACTGACAAGATTACATCAAACTAAAAGGCTTCTGCACAGCAAAGCAAATGATCAACAAAATGAAAAGGCAACCTATGGAATGGGAGAAAATACCTGTAAGCCATACATCTAATAAGAGGCTAATATCCAAAATATATAAGGAACTCATAACTCAACAGTAAAAAAAAAAAAACAAAACGTAATAACCCAATTAAAAAATGGGCTAAGGATTTGAAGAGATATTTCACCAAAGACGACATACAAATAGTCAACAAGCACATGAAAAGGTGCTCAACATCACTGATCATCACAGAAATGCAAATCAAAAGCACAGTATCACCTCACACCTGCCAAGACAGGCTATTATCAAAAAAACAAAAGACATTAAGTGTGGGTCATGATGTGGAGAAATTGGAACCTTCTGCACTGTTGGTGAGAATGCAAAATGATGTAAGCGCTGTGGAAAAAAGTATGGAGGTTCCTCAAAAAATCAAAATTAAAACTACCATTCAATCCAGAAATACCACTTCTGGGTGTTTACCCAAAAGCATTAAAATCAGGATATTAGCACTCCCGTGTTCTCTGCAGTACTATCCACAACAGCCAAGATATGAAAACAACCTAAATGTCCATCTGGAGATGAACTGATAAAGAAAATGTGGTGCATACATACAATGGAATACTATTTAGTCTTAAAACAGGAAATTCTGCAATATACAACAATATGGCTAAACCTTGAGGTCTTTATGCTAAGTAAGATAAGCCTGTCACAGAAAGAAAAATACCACCTGATTCCACTTATATGAGGTATCTAAAATAGTCAAATTTATAGAATCAAAGAGTACAATGGTGGTTCCAGGGGCTAGAGAGAAAAAGAAATGGGAAGTTGTTGTTTAATGGGTATAGAGTTTCAGTTTTGCAAGATAAAGAGTTCCAGGCTGGGGCATGGTGGCTCACGCCTGTAATCCTAGCACTCTGGGAGGCCGAGGCAGGAGGATTGCTCGAGGTCAGGAGTTCAAGACCAGCCTGAGCAAGAGCCAGACCCCTGTCTCTACTAAAAATAGAAAGAAATTATATGGACAACGAAAAATATATAGAAAAAATTAGCCGGGCATGGTGGCGCATGCCAGTAGTCCCAGCTACTTGGGAGGCTGAGGCAGAAGGATTGCTTGAGCCCAGGAGTTTGAGGTTGCTGTGAGCTAGGCTGATAACCACGGCACTCTAGCCCAGAGCAAAAGAGTGAGACTCTGTCTGAAAAAAAAAAAAAAGAGTTGCAGAGACTGGTTGCAAACAATGCAAATGTACTTAACATTGCTAAACTGTAAATGCAAAAGTGATTAGGATGGTAAATCTTATGTTACATATATTTTATCATAACTAAAAATTTTACAAAAAATGTAGGCCTCAGTAACTGGGAAAATGATAGTGTTATGAATTGACATAAGAAAATCAGGAGAGAGATGAAGAAAATGGATTTGGTTTAATGCAGTTTGAATCTAGGGCGAGCCAACTGAATGAAAATATTTGGAAAGTAGTAAGCCAACAGGGTTGGTACTCAGGTGCAAAGAGTATAGATAGAAGTACATGGTTGCCATCTGTATGTCAAACTTTTTTTTTTTTTTTTTTTTGAGACAGAGTCTCGCTTTGTCACCATGGCTAGAGTGTTGTGGCATCAGCCTAGCTCACAGCAACCTCAAACTCCTGGGCTCAAGTGATCCTACAGCCTCAGCCTCCCGAGTAGCTGGGACTACAGGCATGTGCCACCATGCCCGGCTAATTTTTTCTATATATATTTTTAGTTGTCCAGATAATTTCTTTCTATTTTTAGTAGAGACGGGGTCTGGCTCTTGCTCAGGCTGGTCTCGAACTCCTGACCTCGAGTGATCCACCCGCCTCGGCCTCCCAGAGTGCTAGGATTACAGGCCTGAGCCACCGCGCCCGGCCTTGTATGTCAAACTTAACATGAGTAAGTGGTGAATTTTTACCAACTACTTTTCCTTACCTATTGAGGTGGTTATATGAATTTCCTCCTATAATCTATAATGTTTTATTGATAGATTTTGAATGTATAAGCATCTTGGCATTCGAAAGATACATTTTAAAATATACTTCTGAGTTTTTTTGATGCCATTTTATTTAGAATCTTTTTATCTTTATTTATAAGTGAGCTTAGCCTGTAAATTTTCCTTTTATATTGTTTCTGTCTGACCTAATGTTAAGGTTATACTAGGTTTATAAAATGAGTTAATTTCCTTAATTTTCTGTTTTCTAGAACTGTTTACATAAGAGTGATTAAAGGCTTGGTAAAAATTTCTTCATAAAATCATGTAGGCCTGGTGCTTTTGAAGGAGAGAATTTTTACTACCAATTTAGCTTTTTGTTTTTGCTGTTGTTGAGACAGAGTCTGGCTCTGTTGCCCTGGCTAGAGTGCAGTGGCATCATCATAGCTCACTGCAACCTCCAATTCCTGGGCTCAAGTGATCCTCCTGCCTCAGCCTCCTGAGTGGCTGGGACTACAGGCAGAAGCCACCATGACTGGCTAATTTTTCTATTTTTTATAGAGATGGGGTCTTGCTCTTGTTCAGGCTGGTCTCGAACTCCTGAGCTCAAGCGATCCTCCTGCCTTGGCCTTCAAGAGTACTAGGATTACAGGCATGAGCCACTGCGCCCAGCCCCCCATTTAGTCTCTTTAGTGGTTAGTAGTCTGATCAGATTTTCTTTCTTTTCTTTTTTTTTTTTTGTTTTGAGACAGAGTCTCACTCTGTTGCCCAGGCTAGAGTGCTGTGGCATCAGCCTAGCTCACAGCAACCTCAAACTCCTGGGCTCAAGCAATCCCTCTGCCTCAGCCTCCCAAGTAGCTGGGACTACAGGCATGTGCCACCATGCTCGGCTAATTTTTTGTATATATTTTTAGCTGTCCAGATCATTTCTTTCTATTTTTAGTAGAGACGGGGGTCTCGCTCTTGCTCAGGCTGGTCTCGAACTCCTGACCTTGAGTGATCCTCCCGCCTTAGCCTCCCAGAGTGCTAGGATTACAGGCGTGAGCCACCACGCCCGGCCTAATCAGATTTTCTATGTCTTCTCGAATGAATATTGGTATTTTCTATTTTGCAGTTTTGCAGAAAATTATTCAATTCATCCACATCTTCAAATGTATTAACATACAAGTTGCACATAACATAACGTTCTCTTATGGTCGTAAAAAATTTTTATTGTATCTGTACAATAAATATGCCCCCTTTTTAATTCCTAATATTATCTATGTATGTCCTTTATCTTTTTTTCTTGAACACTCTTATTACATTTTTTCTTTTGTATTGAGGTAAATTTACATACAATAAAGTATGCAAACGTAAGTGTATAGCTTGATAAAGCTTTACATATACATACACCTGTTTAACTTCCAACAAAATCAAGATGCAGAACATTTTCAGTACCCCTATGAGGCTCCTTTGTGGCCCTCCCATCATAATCCCCAATTACCTCTATCACTGTAAGTCAGTTTTGCCTGTTTTTGAACTTCATGTAAATGTAATACTACAGTATATACTATTTTTTTCTTTTAATCTGTGAGATTCATTTCTGTTGTTGCATGTATAAGTAGCGCATTTGTTCTGTGGGGTTTTTTTGAAGATTAAACATTTTATTATTTGATTTGATCATTCAGTTGCATCTGTCTAGAGTGGGCTTTGAGATCCAGTGACTGTCCTTTGCTAAAAATTCCAGAATGCCATTTTGTTTTCACAATTCTGAAAAAGAGTTTCAGGAACAACATTAAGGCTGTTTCCCTAAACAAAAACCAAAAAAAAAGTGCAAAAGTAAAAAAAAAAAAAAAAAAAGAGTGTATGTGTCACAAGAGGGATAATGAGGTTGTGTGATCTGCAAAAGAAACTACCTATAGCTGGAGATAAATGGCAAAGTCTTCCAGCCAACTAGGTTCCCAACAGCATTTTAATTTTGTTAATTATGTCTGGAGGTTGCTTTGGTGCTTTTCTGACAAGCAAACTTTGTGGCTGTGGGCCGATCCATTTTAAAAAGAAGAATTAAATTTTCTATGAAACTATCTTCATCACCATTGCTGAAGGCTTTAGGGTCTTCCAGTCCTGTCCAGTTGCTCAATTTCTTCCCTGGTTCCTGCATCCTGTTTTCAAAAATAGAAAACAGGTCCCTGGTTACCTTGAGATGACGAATGCAGGAGAAGGAATCACAAAGGGACACGAATAAACTTTTGGGGAAGATGGATATGTTCACTTATCTTGACCAAAGTGATGATTTCACCGGTATATAGATACGGCAAAACTTATCAAACTGTACACATAAAATAGGTAAAGTTTTTGTATATCAATTCCACCTTACAAAAGCTGTTCAAATATGGAATAGATATAATATTTATACAATATGCACAGGACATAAAACATATCATGACAAACAGAACATTCCCTGTATCCAACACCCAGTTTAAAAAAGTAAATGTTGGCGCCGGGCGCGGTGGCTCACGCCTGTAATCCTAGCACTCTGGGAGGCCGAGGCAGGCGGATCATTTGATCTCAGGAGTTCGAGACCAGCCTGAGCAAGAACGAGACCCTGTCTCTACTAAAAATAGAAAGAAATTATCTGGCCAACTAAAAATATATATAGAAAAAATTAGCCGGGCATGGTGGCACATGCCTGTAGTCCCAGCTACTCGGGAGGCTGAGGCAGTAGGATTGCTCAAGCCCAGGAGTTTGAGGTTGCTGTGAGCCAGGAGGACGCCACGGCACTCACTCTAGCCTGGGCAACAGAGTGAGACTCTGTCTCAAAAAAAAAAAAAAAAAAGTAAATGTTACCATTATTTTTTTAAACCTGTGTTCCCTAACCCTTCTAAACCTCAGGCTTTCTTGTTAAAAGCAGATGGATGTTTAAAACTATTTTCTGAATCCTTTAGGCTTCCAAATGTGAATATTCTGGGAACTATTTTTATCTAAAATAGCTGAGTAATATACTAGTCTGGCACAATTTGAAGATTGAGACCTGCCCTTTAAAAGATGGGTGTCCCAAAACAACGACTTAGAAATAATCGTGCCGTTGAGTTATGAATGTATGAGAGCCTCCGCCCAGAATGTAAAAGTGGGAATTCTTTCTGACTGCGGCCAGGCAGCGGTGCCCCTTCACTTCCTGTTTAGCAAACAGGGCTTGCTAGCTTGGGAGCAGGAAGGGGGCAGGGATGGAGTAGGAGAGGGGTGTGCTGTCATAAAGGGGCCTGGACAGCAGTCTTCTGATGTGGTTTAAGCAGGCTCCACCCACAGATTCTGTTTGCTTTTCTATAATAGAAGCTGCTGGACGACCCTGGTAAGGTGTAAGGACGCTGTGCTTATATAACTCCGGGAGGAAACTAGCAGTAGTCGTCATACCCAGAGAAGGGAAAGAAGGAATAAAGGATTGTAATCAACTTTACTTCTAAGGAAAAACTGGGAAACTTCTCATTTCGCTTCATGAAAACTAAGCTGAGTCAACTTCTGCCAAGTGACTATTAATGGGGCAAAACGGGCGTCTTGCCCAAGATTTGACTAGAGCTAGGTTTTCCCAGCACAGCCCGTTCTTCCTTCCTCTGCAGCTGATTGGCTCCGGAGGGTGGGAGTGTGGCCAGAAGCCTGTGTGCTGCAATTAAAGGAGTCAGGTCTCTAACTGTTCTGTTTTTTTCTCTCTTCTGAGCGATGGCACTTACCGTCTTGATCCTCCGACTGGCCGTCTGCATCCTGGCATCTCCTGTGTTCCTGCTGGACTTTCTGGGCTTGTGGAACTGGATATGCAAAAAATGGTTCCCCTACTTCTTGCGGAGGTTCACTGTGATGTACAACGAACAAATGGCAAGCAAGAAGAGGGAGCTCTTCAGCAACCTGCAGGAGTTTGCCGGCCCCTCTGGGAAGCTCTCCCTGCTGGAGGTGGGCTGTGGCACCGGGGCCAACTTCAAGTTCTACCCACCTGGGTGCAGGGTGACCTGTATTGATCCCAACCCCAACTTTGAGAAGTTTTTGATCAACAGCGTTGCTGAGAACCGACACCTGCAGTTTGAGCGCTTTGTGGTGGCTGCCGGGGAGAACATGCACCAGGTGGCTGATGGCTCTATGGATGTGGTGGTCTGCACCCTGGTCTTGTGCTCTGTGGAGAACCAGGAGCAGATTCTCCGAGAGGTGTGCAGAGTGCTCAGGCCGGTGAGTGAAGGGGTGTGAGAAGGACTGATTGGACACATCCATTATCACCAAGGGCAGTCGTGTCAATTTCAGGGGGGA
>JAQIFY010002909.1:0-12968 GCA_028533085.1 Varecia variegata | reverse complement strand
AAAGATTAGATGGCTATATGAGGATGGTTTTATATCTGGATTCTCAATTCTGTTCCACTGGTCTGTGTCCCTGTTCTTGTGCCAATACCAAGCTGTTTTAATAACCACAGCCTTGTAGTATAGTTTGAAGTCTGGTAAATTAATACCTCCCATTTTGTTCTTATTGCTTAAAATTGCTTTTGCTAAACGGGGTCTTCTCTGATTCCATACAAAGTGTAAAATTATTTTTTCTATATCTGTAAAAAATGATGTCGGTAATTTAATAGGGATTGCATTGAATCTGTAGATCACTTTGGGTAGTATAGACATTTTAACAATGTTGATTCTTCTGATCCATGAGCATGGTACGGTTTTCCACCTGTTTACATGCTCTGCGATTTCCTTCCTCAGTGTTTCATAGTTCTCCCTGTAGAGGTCTTTTACCTCCTTAGTTAAATGTATTCCTAGGTACTTTATTTTCTTTGTTCTTATCGTGAAGGGTATTGAGTCTTTGATTTGGTTCTCAATTTGACTGTTATTGGCATATATGAATGCCTCTGATTTGTGTGTTTTGATTTTGTATCCTGAGAGTCTACTGAATTCATTTATCAATTCCAGGAGTCTCTTGGTAGAATCCTTGGGGTTTTCTAAATATAATATCATATCATCCACAAAGAGTGAGAGTTTTGTCTCTTCTGTCCCCATTTGGACCCTCTTGATTCTGCTCTCTTGCCTGATTGCTCTCACAAGGACTGCCAGCACTATGTTGAATAGCAGTGGGGAAAGTGGGCAACCTTGTCTGGTTTCAGTTCTAAGTGGGAAGACTTTCAATTTTTCCCCATTCAGTATGATGTTGGCTGTGGGTTTGTCATATATGGCTTGTATCATTTTTAGGTAGGCCCCGTCTATGCCTATTTTGTTAAGGGTTCTTATCATAAAAGGGTGTTGAATTTTGTCAAATGCTTTTTCTGCGTCTATTGAGAGGATCATATGGTCTTTGTTTTTGCTTCTATTTATGTGGTGTATTACATTTATAGATTTGCGTATGTTGAACCATCCCTGCATTTCTGGGATGAAGCCCACTTGGTCGTGATGGATTATTTTCTTGATAAGCACCAGGATTCGATTTGCTAGGATTTTATTGAGAATTTTTGCATCTATATCCATGAGGGATATTGGTCTGAAGTTTTCTATTTTTGTTGCATCCTTTCCTGGTTTTGGTATTAGAGTTATGTTGGCTTCATAAAATGTGTTGGGGAGGATTCCATCTTTCTCAATGTTGTGGAATAACTTTTGTAGGATAGGCACCAGTTCTTTTTTGTAGGTGTGGTAAAATTCGGGTATGAAGCCATCTGGTCCTGGGCTTTTCTTTTGGGGGAGGTTTCGATTTCAGTTCTTGATATTGGTCTGTTCAGGAATTCTATTTCTTCCTGGTTGAGCCTAGGGAGGTTGTGTGTTTCTAAAAATGTGTCCATTTCCTCCACATTTTCCAATTTGCGTGCATAAAGTTTTTTGTAGAATTCATAGATGATATCTTATATCTCTGTGGCATCAGTTGTAATTTCTCCTTTCATGTTCCTGATGGAAGTTATTAGAGATTTTTCTTTTCTGGTCTTAGTCTAGCCAAAGGCGTGTTGATTTTGTTTATCTTTTCAAAGAACCAACTTTTGTTTTATTAATCTCCCATATAGTTTTCCTGTTGTCCACTTCATTTAGTTCTGATTTGATCTTATTAATTTCACTCCTTTTTCTGGGTTTGGGATCGGTCTGTTCTTCTTTCTCCAGCTCTTTGAGTCTATTCGTTAGGTTGTCTATTTGTAAATTTTCTGTCTTTTTGATATAGGCATTTGTGGAAATAAACTTTCCTCTCAGGACTGCTTTAGCTGTGTCCCACAGATTTTGATAACTTGTGTCTCCTTTGTCATTTAGTTCAAAGAATCTTTTGATTTCCATCTTGATTTCCTCATTTATGAAATGATCATTTAGGAAAAGGTTGTTTAGCTTCCATGACTTTGAGTAGAAATGAGAATTTCTGTTAGGGTTGATTTCTACTTTTATTCCACTGTGATCTGAGAATATGCATGGTATAATTTCTATTTTTTAAAATTTTTTAAGACATGCTTTGTGTCCTAGGATATGGTCAATCTTAGAGAATGTCCCATAAGCTGATGAGAAGAACATATATTCAGTGGAGTTTGGATAGAATGTCTGTAAATGTCAGTCAGGCCCATTTGTTCTAGTGTTCTGTTTAAGTTCATTATTTCTTTGTTTATTTTCTGTTTGGAGGATCTGTCCTGTGATGTCAGCAGGGTGTTGAAGTCTCCGGCTATTATGGTGTTGCTGTTTATCATTTGGTTTAGTTCAAGTAGGGTTTGCTTTATGAATCTGGGCACACCTAAGTTGGGTGCATACATATTAAGTATAGTTATGTCTTCTTGTTGAACTGTACCCTTCACTATTATATAGTGACCATCTTTGTCTCTCATGACTTTTGTTGATTTAAAAACTAAGTTATCTGAAATTAAAACCAGCACGCCAGCCTTCTTTTGGCTTCCATTTGCTTGAAATGTTGACTTCCATCCCTTTATTTTCAGTCTAGATGGATCTTTGCAAGTTAGATGAGTTTCCTGGAGACAGCAGATACTTGGCTTGTGTTTTTTTATCCATTGGGCCAGCCTATGTCTCTTGAGTGGGGAGTTCAAGCCATTCACATTTACTGAGAGAACTGATAGGTGGGGCAGATTTGTGTTCATCCTGTTGGGTAGAACTTCATTGCTACGTTTTCTCTCTTGGGCCATTGTGGTATCTGGCCTTTGATCTTTAGCTTTTGAGTAGTTTTACATTCGGGAGTGTTTCTTGTGCTGGTCCATGTGCAATTCTGTTTTGAGTACTTCTTGGAGGGCTGGTCTTGTCTTGGTGAATTCCCTCAGTCTTTGTTTATCGGAGAATGTCTTAATTTCTCCTTCATATACAAAACTTAGCTTTGCTGGGTACAAGATTCTAGGCTGGGCATTATTCTGTTTCAGAAGAGAGAGGATGGGGCCCCAGTCTCTTCTTGCTTGTTAGGTTTCAGTTGAGACATCTGGAGTTATTCGGATGGGCTTTTCTTTGTATGTTACTTGTTTCTTTTGTCTTACAGCTCAAAGAAGTGCCTCTTTAGTGGATATTTTAGTCAGTCTGATGACTGCATGATGTGGTGTCTTCCTATTTGCAGTGAATCTCCCAGGAGTCCTTTGGGCTTCTTGTACCTGTATATCTAGATTTTTAGCAAGGCCTGGGAAATTTTCCTCAATTATCTCTTCAAATAGCTTATCCAACCCTTGCGTATTTTCTTCTTCACGCTCAGGAATGCCCATAACTCTCACGTTAGGCTTCTTCACATAATCCCACATTTCTTGCAGACTCTGGTCTTTTCTCTTATTTCTTTGCTCTATCTCTGTGACTTATTTAATTGGAAGATGTTATCTTTGATCTCTGAGATTTTTTCTTCTGTTTGATCTACCCTGCTCTTGAGGTTTTCCACTGTGTTTTGTAGTTCCCTGAATAAATTCTTCATTTCCAGGAGTTTGGTTTGATTTTTCTTTAATATTTCAATTTCTTTAGTGAATTTTTCTTCCAAGTCCTGGATTTTTTTCTTTTTTTTGTGGTTTCTTGGTGTTGTTTATCCATTTTTTCTTGCATATCATTCAGTTTTCTGATGATCCATGTTTGAAATTATTCTTCTGTCATTTTGGTGTTCTGAGTTGGGTTACTGTCCATTGCTAGAGTGCTGGTGTTTCTCTTTGATGGTGTGCTTTCCGTTTGATTCTTCATACTTCCAGAGTTCTTTCGCTGATTCCTTCCCGTCTGGATCAGCTGCTGCTTCTTGCCTTTAGATTTTCGTTTGGATGATGACACACCCTGTTTAGTCGCTGAGCTGGTAGGTGGTGTTTGTGGGTGAGAATTGACCACACTCTTTATGATGAGTCAGTAGATGCAGTAAAAGGGTGTGCAGAATGACCTCCCTGTCAGTAGGAGGCACTGGGTCCTATAACCAGCTCTCCTTCCTCTGAAGAGGCACTCTAGTGCCTCACGTGGTGGGTGGGGCCCTGGGACTTCCAGGTGTGTCCTTATTCTCCACCTCAGTAGGGGCAGGTCAGGGAGTGAGTCTGGGCAGAGCTGGGTTGGGTGAGCCTGCCCTCAAGCTCCACAAATGCTGTTAGCAGGGGTCAAAGGTCTGTTCTCTGCTTTTGGGCAAAACTGCTAGGGAGGGGCTGGAATGGCCCCTCTCAGCAGGAAAGTCTGTGTGTGGGGGTGGGGCTGTCTGAAACCTGCAGTCTAGAGCAGCCCTCGCTCCTTTCCACCCTCCCCTAGTCCGCAGCATCTCCAGGGCCTCTGTCAGCAGGCAGGACCTCAAGCCAGTGGATCTACCCTGGCTGTCATGCAGGCCAGGAGTTTCCTTGCCCAGGATCGCAGCCTGGGCTGGGCGCACGGCCTTCCTGTGAGAGGAGGGTTGCCCCTCAGGCATGCTGATCTGCCCCTGAAGGCACACACACTCAGTAGGGTGATTCATAGATAACCCTTCTCTGCCCCAGGGCCATGCGATTGAGGCCTGGGTGTATGGGATCTGGTCTGCAGACCTGTCCCCTGGGCCCTGGAGATCAATTCCTGACCCTTCCAGGGAGAGGAGTGCTGGCCTCAAGTCACCCATGGGGTGCCCAAGCTGGATTGGTGTCTCTCCACCTCAGGATTTGCCCTGCTTTCCTGGCGTCACCAGGCAAGCACCACCTGGGAGGGCGGGTGGGTAGGGAGCTCACAATCTGAGTACCCCTCAGTCTGCTGTAGGTCTCCCAAAGGAGAGGTCCCGTTCCCTGCAGATGGCTCCAGTGGTGGCTAAATTGTCTCTCTTGACAGTGGCCAGTAGGCAAAGGGGGAGGGGAGAATGAAGCAATATGGCACCTGCCGATTGGCTTGGGTCTGCGGACCAGGAGGTGCCCCGAGGGAGATGGGAGCCTGGTGCCCTGTCCGCAAGAGGCTCATGGCTCACTGGCGGCGGCCGTCTCTGGGCTGGTGTGGGCAGGTCTCTCCGCTCAGGAGCCCACCCGCAGTCCAAAACGCAAGGGAAGGGAAATGTAGCTGCTCCACCTACCCTTGTTGCTGGTCTCCAAGCCTCTCGGGGGCCTTTCTCCTTCCAGTTCTCCTCCGCAGCTTCTTCCTGTGGAGTCTCCTGTAGTTTCAGGCACTCTCCCTTCCGACCCTCGTCTGATCTATGTTCGTCTGCCTGACTATTTTTTTCACTTTCTTCTAAAATCTGTCTTTCTTGCAGAGACACTCTGGCTGGTGGTTTTTCTTGTCCACCATCTTGATTCTTCTTGAAGTTTTTTTGTTTTTAAGAGTGTCTTGCCATATTGCCCAGGCTGGTCTTGAACTCCTGGGCTCAAGTGATGCTCCCACCTCAGCCTTCCCAGTAGCTGGGACTACTGGCGGCCTCACCATGCCTGTCTAGTACATAGGAAGTTATAGTTGCCTATAAGATATCAGAGAGAAAATACTGGGTAGATAATTGAACATACAAGTCTGGAGCTGAGAGAGAGGTGCTGGTGAGAGATTTAAGTTAGAGTTTCAGCTGCACATGAATGAAGGATGAGAAGACCCAGGAAGGAGCAAAGAGCAAGAAAAGGAGAGGCCCAAAGACTGAACTTGGGGACTCCAATGTTAAATGAAAATGACATGTGGCTCATGCCTGTAATCCTAGCACTTTGGGAGGCCAAGGTGGGAGGATCACTTGAGCCCGGGAGTTCGAGGCTGCAGTGAACTATGATCCCACCACTGAACTCCAGCCTGGATGACAGAGTGAGACAATGTCTCTAAAAAAAAGAGAGAGAGAAAAGAAAGAAATTATTAAATAAGGCCAAATATCAGATTACAGACCAGACACCGGGAAGGAAGAAATGGAAAAGATACCAAATACCCTGCCTATATGAGTGAGAGCTTACCTACACAGGTACCTAGCACCTGCCTGCAAAGTTCACCACTTAGCCCCATCTGAACTTGAAACAGTCCTTGTCTCCTTTGTGTACCACGTGGCCAGTTATAAATCTGACATGGCACTGTGGCCACCCTATTTTAAGGGCACCAGGCTCTGCCTATTTTCCAACTGATTGCCCCGTTTGTTTCTGCTGCTGGGGTGGATTTCCAGGAAAGAAGGCACAGCCGCCGTGGTAAACAAAACAGGCTAGGTAGTCAAGCGGGGTGGGGGTGGGGGCGTCTGGGGGGGGGTGTCCCCAGCACACAGCCCTGAACCAAACAGGCCAGTTTTCTTTGTCTAGCATACCCACTGGACCCGGACATTGATCTGGTTGTGTCCGTTAACACACTTATCTGGAGTTAGTTTTGCCTGATAAAGCCCATGTGTGTTCCTTCCAAGCTTACTAGAACTAAAGGGGCAGCCGTAGAGGTTTTAGGGCTTGGTTTTCACTGATAATGTAACTCTAGTCAGCAATTTCCTTTTAAAAAGTATTAACATATCTTGTTTCTGCCTTAGGAAGAAAACTTCTCTCTTAGATCCTCTGAATATATGGCTCATATAGTTAACTGTTTTAAAAGACAAGATGACAAATTCTAAGCCAACAGTGGGAGTTCAGAGGCCAGAGCTGACCAGGGAGGCATCTGCTCTTGCAGACCTAAAAAAGGCTGTGTAGACTTCATTAAAGGAAAGCGGTAGTTAATATTTATTATTTCCCCAGAGCACGTTCTGGTGGGGGCTGGGGGGATGGAAGATGGCTTTGTGCTCGGAGGAGCCTGCATTTGATCCTGATAGCTCTACCTGCCTGTGCAAATCATTTTATTTCTTTTTTTTCCTTTTTTATTTAGTTTATTTTTTTTTATTTCAGCATATTATGGGGGTACAAAAGTTTAGGTTACATCTATTGCCCTTGCCCACCCCCCCAGTCCATCCGCTAGACGGTGCGCATCGCACTTATTTCTGACCTCGAATCCCCTCCTCTGTAAAATGTGCATATTACTTTGCTAGGGCTGCCATAACAAGGCCACACAGATTGGGTGGTTTAAACAATAGAAATTTATTTTCTCACAGTCTTAGAGACCAGAAGTATGAGATCAATCCGTTGATAGGGCTGGTTTCTCCTGAGGCCTCTCTCCTTGTAGATGCCATCTTCTCTCTGTGTCTTCACAGTCTTCTCTCTGTGTGTGTCTGTGTGCTAATGTCCTCTTTGTATATGGTCAGCAGTCATATTGCATTAGGGCCTACCATAATGACTTCATTTTAACTTAACTACTTTCTAAAGACCCTGTTTCCCAATCAGGTCACATTCTGAGGCATTGGGGGTTAGGACTTCAACACATGAACTTTGGGGAGACACAATTCAGCCTATAACCATGTGGATAATGGTACTTGTAGAGAGTATTCAATTATACTTATGCTATGTGAATACGTATTATACATACATAATAATATATATTATGTATTGAGAATTATACCCGATAATCAATTTTCTGTTCTGTTTCTAAATGTTTGTTGCTTGAACACAAAAACCTTTTTACCTAAGTGCCCATGATCTAAGAGGACTTTGACTTTTTATGATTATACTGTGAGACCAAATATGGGTGTTCATAAAAGAATGCTTATATCTAAGTTTTTTAAGGATATGGTGATATTTTAATATAATTTTATTTGGGATTATTTCAGGTCTTCCTGGAAGCAATGAAAGTGTTCTCAAAAGAAGCAATGACATATGGGTCAGGAGAGAGAGCTACTGAATTCAGAAAACATAAGATAAATTGTTTAAGCATTATGATCAAAAGGGCCAGTCTACCTGAATTCAGTTGTAGCTTTACCATTTGTTAATTGTGTCATTTTAACCCTCAACAAATACTAGCTCCCTTTTTCTCAACCGGTGTGGTAACATGCTCCAGGGACAGAATATTGCACTAGTCATTTTTGGAAAATAGACAATTCTATGAATTGAAAATTCGACAATTGTGTTTTTTTTTT
The DNA here is from genome assembly GCA_028533085.1 of Varecia variegata. Taxonomy (NCBI): domain Eukaryota; kingdom Metazoa; phylum Chordata; class Mammalia; order Primates; family Lemuridae; genus Varecia; species Varecia variegata. The sequence continues at coordinate 4,996 of JAQIFY010002909.1, read as the reverse complement.
CTCTAGAGAATCAAGGCACAAAGTAAATAATCAATAAACATTGGATAGATGAGTGCATCTCTGGGTACATGGATTGATTGACCAGTGGATAGACAGATAAGCAAAATAATACAAAAACATATGAAGATCTTTTTTCTTTTTTTTGAGTCTCACTCGATCTAACTCTGGCCAAATATCAACATGGCTGGTGAAGCCAAAAGGAGAGCTCAACCCTCCTCCTTCCGCTCTCACACACTCCTCCAAGACAGTTACTGTGGAGTAGATGCTGCTTAGGTTATATTTCTGTCTTAAAGCTGTGCTGCCTTTTGATCCCTCAGATGTGTAGCTGTGGCTGATTCAGACAGGCACTGCCACGAGATCTGGTGGGATCCTCACCCCCTCTCAAAACCTGCTTCCCACCTAGTAAAAGACACTATCCCTCCTACAGTGAGCATCTAGAGTCACCTGCAGTGGACATCCCCATCAGGTCCTGGCAGAGCTGTTCATAGGACTCTACAACCAACCTGATCCCCCCGAGGTTTCAGAATGAGAAAGGCAGTTTTCTAACTTATCCCAAATAGTCTTCATCTGAGCTTTAAGCCACCTTGTACTTAATTTGCATATTCTTTCCTTCCCTTCTCTCCAAAAGTTCCCTAAGACTCTGGACCACCATTATCCAATGCTTGTGCCAACCCATTTTTTTGTCCAGTTGACAAGGCAGTTCTGGCCCCTAATGAAGCTCGGCTTTTCCTGCACTCTTCTAGTCTGGCACTGGGCAAACCTAATGTGGTGGTTGACCTCCCAGACAGCCCCAGTGATCCTACCTCTTGGAATTCATGCTGTGTGTAGTCCCTGCCCACACTGAGTAGGGATGACCCAAGTAACCAGTAGGATGTTGCAGAAATCACAGAATGTGACTTTCCAGTCTTATGAAGGCAGCTACCATGTCGAGAGAACACTCAAGCAGACTTGTGGAGAGGCACACGTGGCAAAGAACTGAGGCCTCCTGCCAACAGCCATATGAGTGAGCCATCTTGAAGCCAAGCCTTCAGAAGACTGCAGCTCCAGTCGGCATCCTGACTGCAGTCTCATGAGTCAGAACCACCCAATTAAGCTGCTCCCTGGCCCGGTGGTGGTGGCTCATGCCTGTAATTCCAGTACTTTGGGATGCCAAGGTGGGAGGATTGCTTGAGACCAGGAGTTTAAGACTAGCCTGGACAACACAGTGAGACCCTATCTCTTAAAAAAAATTAGCTAAACTTAGTGGCACATGCCTGTAGTCCCAGCTACTTGAGAGACTGAGACAAGAGGATCTCCTGAGCCCTGGAGTTTGAAGTTTCAGTGAGCTATAATCATGCCACTGCACTCCAGCCTGGGCAACAGAGCAAGACCCTGTCTTTAAACACATAACATAATAATAGTAATAATAAGCTGCTCCCTAATTCCTAACCCACAGAAATTGGGAGATAATAAATGTCTGTTGTTTTAAGCCACCAAATTCTGGGTGGATTTGTTAGGTGGCAATAGGTAACTAATATACTTCCCAAGCTGCCCAAACCTTAAGGGTAGACATCCCCTGTCCTTGAAACTTATTTGCATCATTCTGCCATCTCCTCTCATGGCTAGAAGCAAACTTCTTGACTCTTCCTGTTTCAAAGCTCTCTCCTTGCCCCTAAGCCCACCCACTGGAAACCAATGGATGGATAAGTCTTTTTTGCAGGGTGTGGGGGAGCTCAGGGTGTCAGCTCTTCCTCTCACTTCCCCAGGTCCTCACTATGCTCTCTAATTCAAGTGTCCCCAAGAAAATGGTCTTCAGGAATCCTATTTGTTTAATACTGAGTTATCTCTCTTTACTATGTAGAATAAGAACAGACATAATTTTCACAAAGGAAGTTAACTGAGATCTGTGTGTATGTCCTATTCTGACATGACACTATCCTGCTCTGGTCAAATGTGCTAATGAATGGCATGGAATTATCCTGAACCTTTTCTTGCATCTAGTTCTTCTGATCCTGTGAATTTTTTTTGGTTTTGGGGGTTTTGTTTTGTTTTGTTTTGTTTTGAGACAGAGTGTATTGATGGGCTAGAGTGCTTGGGTGACATCACAGCTCACTGCAGCCTCAAATTCTGGACTCAAGCAATTCTCCTACCTCAGCCTCCCGAGTAGCTGGGACTACAGGTGCGCACCACAATGCCTGGGTGATTTTTCTATCTTTGGTAGAGACAGGATCTCACTCTTACTCAGGCTGGGTCTTGAACTCCTGACCTCAAGCAATCCTCCTGCCTCAGCATCCCAAACTGCCAGGATTTCAGGTGTGAGCCACTGCTTTTTAAATGACTGATTGAATTCATGGGTGCTGTGTTTGGTCCAAGAATGCAGAACTGGATTAGGCTGAGAAGAGACTAGGACACTATACCCATTGACTGAGATGACTGGCCATCAATAAAGTATCTGTCTCCAATAAGATTGTTCCACTAACGCTGATTCTCAACCTTTATCTACACCAAGATGCCAGAGGCCATGCCTACAGCATAACTCTGTAGTAGTAGCTCAGCAGGTTGGGGTGGTAACTGGTGGAGGATATGGCCTTCTTTTTCCCATCCTATCCACCTCCCTCCAGGGTACAACTAAACATATTTTAAAGTGATGTGTGTAGTTCCCAGGTGACTTTGATATTCTTCTTAACATCTGAGAATCTCTACAATCAAGTGATGCTAACATACCCTTGGGCCCCAGAGAACAAGACGGTTATTTCAGTTCTAGGAAATCTGTTGCTTATGAATAGTTTGTGTTCTAAGAGCTTCTTGCTCTATCCTTGTAAAACGCTTTGTACTTCTTGGTAGCCGGGAGACTGACTGAGGCACAATGTTATTACAGAAGCAAACAGAGCAATTCCAGGCATCTTTTCAAAGTAGATACAGCAAACAGGTATTTTTGATGGTTTTAAGGACCTGAAATTCTTTGTTCTTCTAAAATCCTCCTAAATTGAACAGGGAGAGGGAATGCTTGGGTTTCAATGGCCTGAAAAGGCTAACTTTTGACTTTGGTTCCTCAGCACAGCCTTCCCAATGGATTCATGCAGGAGTGCCGGCCGGTTGCAGGCTTTCTAATCCCTGGAGAGGAAAACAAAAATGAACTTCCTTTGTCAAAGGTGAAAATAAAGAAAACTAGAATGTGTGCCTGAATAGAAAATGAAGCCCGCCCCATCTCTCAGTGACACGCCTTCGTGATGGATTTCAGACTGTACCTGAGTGAGAAAAAAATTCATAGTTAAACTGAAAAATTTTTTTCTTTTTTTTGTCCCCATCCTCTATGTATGTGATAGTTAAAAAATAAATAAATGTGCAATTGTGACCAGTTTCCACTAGTCTGGAATATAAATATATAAAAATACACATGTAAAATATGTAAAATACAGACAGATCTAGATTCATTTAATACATATTTATTGAATGTCAACCATATGGTGCCCATATGGATTAAATGCTGGGAGTTGAACAGTACACAAAACAAGCATAGTCCTTTTTCTCATGAAGTATTCAGATGATAAGGAGATAGATAATATTAAACTACAACTTGAGTAAAATGTTAGGAAAATAAAAGGTGATGGAGAGCTGCCTAAGGGCAGCCCCTTGCTTTAGTTTTACAACTGGTTCTTCAATGCCTGGCACATAGTAGGAACTTATGTGTATAGAATGATTTAATGAATATTCACTATGAGAAAGATAATAGAGAGAGAGACAACTTCAATTGCAGGAAGTCAGGGGAAGGTGTGACATGTAAACCTCCCTGGGAAAGATAAGCAGGAATTATTCACATGAAGGGAACAGAGTGAGAGAGAGCATTCCAGGAAGAAACTGAAACCCATGCTTTTAAAAGTTAAAGGTCACAAACCACAATGAAGCTATTTCCATCCTGAATCACATCAAATAATGCAAAGAAAAACCCCACCCTTAAAAAGTAATAACTACAAGAGATGCAAAAAGGCATAGATAAAAACACAATACTAAAGGGAAAGATTTTTTTGTGTTTTTTTATAATTATTTTAAAATTCAACATACTATGGGGGTACAAATGTTTAGGTTACATATATTGCCCTTGCTCCACCCGAGTCAGATCTTCAAGCGTGTCCATCCCCCAGACAGTGCACACTGCACCCATTAAGTGTGACTATACCCATCCCCTCCTGCCCCCTCCCATCTAACTGACACCTGATGAATGTTATTACTATATGTGCACTGAAGTGTTGATCAGTTAACACCAATTTGATGGTGAGTACATGTGGTGCTTGTTTTTCCATTCTTGCGATACTTAGTAGAATGGGCTCCATCTCTATCCAGGATAATACAAGAGGTGCTTGATCACCATTGTTTTTTGTGGCTGAGTAGAACTCCATGGTGTACATACATCACATTTTATTAATCCACTCGTATATTGATGGGCACTTGGATTGTTTCCACATCTTTGCAATTGTGAATTGTGCTGCTATAAACATTCAAGTGCAGATGTCTTTTTTATAGAATGTCTTTTGTTCTTTTGGGTAGATGCCCAGTAATGGTATTGCTGGATCAAATGGTAGGTCTACTTGTGTCTCTTTGAGGTATCTACATATTACTTTCCACAGAGGTTGCACTAGTTTGCAGTCCCACCAGCAGTGTATGAGTGTTCCTGTCTCTCTGCATCCATGCCAACGTTTATTGTTTTGGGACTTTTTGATAAAGGCCATTCTCACTGGGGATAAGTGGTATCTCATTGTGGTTTTGATTTGCATTTCCCTGATGATTAGAGAGGTTGAGCATTTTTTCGTATGTTTTTTGGCCATTCTTCTATCTTCTTTTGAAAAGTTTCTGTTCATGTCCTTTGCCCACTTTTTGATAGGGTTGTTTGATTTTTTCTTGCTGATTTTCCTGAGTTCTAAATAGATTCTAGTTATCAGCCCTTTATCGGATGTGTAGCATGCAAAATTTTTTTCCCATTCTGTAGGTTGTCTGTTTGGTCTCATGACAGTTTCTTTGG
>JAQIFY010002908.1:0-12968 GCA_028533085.1 Varecia variegata | reverse complement strand
TGAGCAAGAGCGAGACCCCGTCTCTACTAAAAATAGAAAGAAATTATCTGGCCAACTAAAAATATATAGAAAAAAATTAGCCGGGCATGGTGGCGCATGCCTGTAGTCCCAGCTACTCGGGAGGCTGAGGCAGGAGGATCGCTCAAGCCCAGGAGTTTGAGGTTGCTGTGAGCTAGGCTGATGCCACGGCACTCACTCTGGCCCGGGCAACAAAGTGAGACTCTGTCTCAAAAAAAAAAAAAAAAAAAGAAAAAAGTAGAAAATCAAATCTCTGTCTTTGAGATTCGTATAGTTCCAAGAGCAATTTAGGCAGGGTATAAGCAACAGAAGGGAAAGGAGTCAATTTTACCACCAATTGGAAAAGGTTGGACTTACAGAAATGAATAATCTCCAAGAATATGCAGACTAGCGATTGGCAGGTACACAGTTATGAGGCAATGCAATCAGGCTACAATAAAACCACAGCGAGCTGTGAGTACAGGGAGCAGAGAGGGACTCATCCTATTGCCAATGATAGGGAATGTTTGTTTCTGAAAAGGAGTTAACCTGTGAAAAAGAACTTGAAGTAATTCATCATAAAAGGAAAGAAGAGTCTTTGGGGAATCCTTTATTATCTATCTGATCTCCAAATATCTTCCTTAATTTCTTTTCTTTCGAAGTTGCTGTTCTCTCAGCCTGGAATGCCTTTCTCCTTCTTCCCCCGCCCCATACCCCCATTACCCTATAAACCTTATGGTATTTTATGCCTTAAAAATGAACATAGGCAAGAAGATGGACATTTTATGTGTTAATGCTTTTTTTCCTTCACATACATTTCTTTTCTTTTTATTATTTTTTTTTATTTCAGCATATTATGGGGGTACAAATGTTTAGGTTACATATATTGCTTTTGCCCCATCCTTCACATATATTTCTTGATATACTTTCTTGTCTTCCAAGACATCAAGATATTCTAGTTTTCCTATTTTTCTGGCTACTCCTTCTCATTCTATTTTGCTGGTTTCTACTTGAGCACTGTACTCAAGCTCCAGGGCACAATCAATCTAATATCAAAGTCCCATGTTTAGGCCTCTGTCTTCTGAGACCACTCCCAATACCAATTCTGTAGCAATTTGTGTCTAATCAGGAGATAGACATCACACAGTAGGTTAAACAGGGGATTTTTGTATTTTTTTGTTTTTGTTTTTGAGACAGTCTTGCTCTGCTGCCTGGTAGAGTGCCGTGGCGTCAGCTTAGCTTACAGCAACCTCAAACTCCTGGGCTCAAGCGATCCTCCTGCCTCAGCCTCCCAAGTAGCTGGGACTACAGGCGTGTGCCACTACGCCTGGCTAATTTTTTTTTTTTTTGGTATATTTTTAGTTGCCCAACCAGATTTCTTTCTATTTCTTTTTTTTTTTTTTAGTAGAGACGGCATCTCCCTCTTGCTCAGGCTGGTCTCGAACTCCTGATCACCAGCAATCCTCCCGCCTCAGCCTCCCAGAGTGCTAGGTGTGAGCCACCACGCCCAGCCCAGGGGATTTTTAATATAAGAATGATTAGTTATTGTAAAAGAATAACTTAAGACATAAGGAAACTCTATATAATACCCTAGGGCTGAGGGAAAGTACCCATGGAAGAATAAACTTGGAAGGGGTTCAGATGCCAAGTACAGAAGGCCTTCAGAGAGCATGGGTAATGCAAGGTTGGGGGCTTGCAGAGGGAGAAGCAGCTCTGTGTGGACCTCCTGGGCCATAGACGGGCTGCATGCAGGGGTTTGCAAAAGGATCAGCTTGTAGGTGTGTGATTCTCTGGCCCGCAGGTAGTTGTATGCAGGCCAGGTGGGAATTTTGGTTTCCCTATCTAGAAGGCTATGAACAGGTTATGGCCAGGCCAAGGCTGCAAGCTCAGAGAGGGGTCACTTTCTAAGCCTGTGGCTGAGGTCATACTCAGAGACCGACCTTTTCTCCCTCAACCTTCTTCCACTCCCTCCCCAAGGCTGGAAATTGCAGGAAGCCTCTTTCTTCTGTAATGTTCCTCCAGCCTCTACTTCGAAAGCTTAATACAGTGATCATTTTAATGGAGAAATGCTTAAAGGAATTCTGTTGTTTATCAGAGAGTATATATGGAAGGGTGCATTTGGAGCTAAGAGGCAATAAGTTGATAATGGATACAACGTCTCAAATGTCACATGCCCCAGCCGTACTTGCTATCGTTTGAACAAGTAGGCATGGTCCCACTTAGGGCCTTTGCATGGGCTTTTCCTCCTGCCTGGAACACTCTTTCCCTGCATATTCCCTCCTTGAAATCTTTGCTCAAATGTCATTCTCTCAGTATTTTATCTTAGTATTACACCATTCCTCATTCCTGATCCCTCTTGCACTACTTTATTCTATTTCAATAGAGCTTATCATCTTCTACTACATGAAATAATTTACCTATGTATTATGTTTATTATGTATTGCTTGTTTCTCCCTGACAGAATGTAAGCTCCAGGACAAGAGTCTAGCCCAAGAGCCTAGAACAGAGCCTGGCACATAGTAGGCACTCAAATATTTGTTGTGAGACTAAGTGAATTACTAGAGACAAACATGAGATATAAAGAATAAAATATAAAATCAACTAGATAAATATATACCCACAAACAAATTTCTTGGGTTTTCCTACTAGATAACCAAGCTCCATATCAACTCAACTAAAGGCTGGGCGTGGGGGCTCATGCCTGTAATCCTAGCTCTCTGGGAGGCTGAGGCGGGAGGATTGCTCAAGGTCAGGAGTTCGAGACCAGCCTGAGTAAGAGCGAGACCCCGTCTCTACAGAAAATAGAAAGAAATGATCTGGACAGCTAAAATTATATATATAGAAAAAAATTAGCCAGGCATGGTTGGCACATGCCTGTAGTCCCAGCCACTTGGGAGGCTGAGGCAGGAGGATTGCTTGAGCCCAGGAGTTTGAGGTTGCTGTGAGCTAGGCTGATGCCATGGTACTCTAGCCCGGGCAACAGAGTGAGACTCTGTCTCAAAAAAAAAAAAAAAAAAAAAAGACTCAACTAAAAAGTCATTCCCATTGTGATTTGGACACTTACTGCTGCAGCAAGATTGAGGTTTTCTCCCTTGGCAGGCCAGTAGTAGAGGCATTTGATCTGCTCCAGTGGATTGTTGCTTGCACACTTTTGGTTAAAAAAAAAAACAAAAAATGCCAGTGGACTTTGGAAACCTCTGGAAGAGAGCATTAAACTAACTGTAGAGTCATTTACAGGATTTCATGACAAACAGCTGGAGCCCTTGGAGAAAACAAACAGAACTAAAGAGCAGAGGTTTTTGGAACAGGGTAGGCATATCTCTGAACATCCTGGAAGACTACCCAGGAGCCCTTACATTGTAATGGAAATGGATTTCCACATTTCTTTTTTTTTTTTTTTTTTTTTTTGAGACAGAGTCTCACTTTGTTGCCCGGGCCAGAGTGAGTGCCGTGGCATCAGCCTAGCTCACAGCAACCTCAAACTCCTGGGCTTGAGCGATCCTCCTGCCTCAGCCTCCCGAGTAGCTGGGACTACAGGCATGCGCCACCATGCCCGGCTAATTTTTTCTATATATATTTTTTAGTTGGCCAGATAATTTCTTTCTATTTTTTAGTAGAGACGGGGTCTCGTTCTTGCTCAGGTTGGTCTCGAACTCCTGACCTCAAGCAATCCACCTGCCTTGGCCTCCCAGAGTGCTAGGATTACAGGTGTGAGCCACCGCGCCCGGCCGGATTTCTACATTTCAACTTCCAGTTTACTCTTCCCTGAAATTGGTCTGCTTGAAAACAAGCCAATTACACAATAGTTCTCCTTCCATTTTACAAGAGAAAAATATGCTTCTCTGGTATCTGAATTCAAAATAGGGCTCATTGCTCTGGGGTGTTAAAAACCTCTGTGTACCAAATAGAATGATATATCAAAAATACTGATTTCAGGCCAGGTGCGGTGGCTCACACCTGTAATCCTAGCACTCTGGGAGGCCGAGGTGGGAGGACTGCTTGAGCTCAGGACTTCAAGACCAGCCTCAGCAAGAGCGAGAGCCCGTCTCTATTATAAATAGAAAGAAATTAGCCAAACAACTAAAAATAGAAAAAATTAACCAGGCACGGTGGCGCGTGCCTGTAGTCCCAGCTACCCGTGAGGCTGAGGCAGGAGGATCGCTTGAGCCCAGGAGTTTGAGGTTGCTGTGAGCTAGGCTGACGCCACGGCACTCTAGCCCAGGCAAGGCAGTGAGACTCTGTCTCAAAAAAAAAAAAAAAAAAACAAAAAACCAAAAAAAACTCTGTGTACCAAATAGAATGATATATCAAAATACTGGTTTCAGGCTGGGCATGCTGGCTCAGGCCTGTAATCCTAGCACTCTGGGAGGCCGAGGTGGGAGGATCACTTGAGGTCAGGAGTTGGAGACCAGCCTGAGCAAGAGTGAGACCCCGTCTCTACTAAAAATAGAAAAAATTAGCCAGTCAACTAAAAATAGAAATAAAAAATTAGCTGGGTGTGGTGGCTCACGCCTATAGTCCCAGCTACTCGGGAGACTGAGGCAGGGGGATCGCTTGAGCCCAGGAGTTTGAGGTTGCTGTGAGCTAGGCTGATGCTACTGCACTCACTCTAGCCCGGGCAACAAAGTGAGACTCTGTTTAAAAAAAAAAAAATACTGGTTTTAGGAAAAGCTTTTAAAAAAAAGTAAACAAGGCGTTTTTTCCATTGATCGATGGATAAACAAAATGTGATATATAGATACAATGCAATATTATTCAGCCTTAAAAAGGAAGGAAATCCTCATATAAGCTGAATGAACTTTGGCTAAGTGAAATAAGCCACTCACAAAATGACAAATAGTGCATGATTTCACTGACATAAGGTACTTAGAATATTCAAAAATCCTTGAGACAGAAAGTAGAATGGTGGTTGCCAGGGACTGGAGTGAGGAGGGAATAGGCAGTGTATAGAGCATGCACCCTTGACCTAAGTGACTCCATCTTAGAAAAACAGTTCTTTTAAAAAGGCATCATGCCAGCAAGGAGCAGATGTTTATAGACTGCACCTAAATAAATAAGGGCATAAACCTGTACTATCAGTCCCTACCAGAAGATTCAAGGACCATAAAAAGAGCAGTACTTCCCTGGTCAGGTAGGGTCAGTCATTTCTACAGTGACTGTCTTGCTGTCCCTTGTGATAAGCAACTAGGCATCTGCTGCTGAAGGCCCTGTCAAAATCCTTGCAAGACACTGGCAGCATCACTAATGACCATCCAGATCAGCCCAGAACATTCTCCTTGTCCATGTTGCTTTCCTTGGGCTTGTTTGTTAACCCCCTTTTCTATTCCTTTTGTCTTGATGTTAAATGTTACTTTGCTTAATGTGGAAATTTTAATCTATAACATTTATATATTGATTAAGTATACCACTATGTATGGTTTACAATATTGACTGACTTGTGGAGTGTTTTGAGCCTGTGTATTAGTGACTCTGACTACTGAGTGAATGGATAGTACTAAAGAGAACTGCCTCCTTAGGGACTCCACATAGCTAGTGGCTTTTATAATTGAAACATCATCAACAGAAGTCTGACATTAGGTGGGGAGTGGTGGCTCATACCTATAATCCTAGCACTCTGGGAAACTGAGTTGGGAGGATTGCTTGAGGCCAGGAGTTCCAGACCAGCCTAAGCAAGAGTGAGACCCCATGTCTACTAAAAATAAAAAATTAGCTGGGCATGGCGGTACATATCAGGTAGTCCCAGCTACTCAGGAGGCTGATGCAGGAGGATCACTTGAGCCCAGGAGTTTGAGGTTGCAGTGAGGTAAGATGAGCCACCTCACTCTAGCCAGGATAACAGACCAAGACTCTGTCTCAAAACAAAAAAAAGTCTGACATTGTGGAAAGACACAAACGTGTGTGAACTTGGTGATCTCTGACCTCGCCCCACTCAGGAGTGAGTTATTTGTACATACGTACATGTGGTACAGAGCTCCAGTTTTGCAAGATGAAAAGAGTTCTGGAGATGGATGGTGGTGATGGTTGCACAACAACGTGGATGTATATCATGTCTCTGAACAGTACAAATGCTTAAAATGGTTTAAAGAAAGTAATCAAGGCATTCTTAACCCAAGAGGTTCCTGTCTAATATGTATTTCTATAAAGAGGGAAGATTGGTTTTAGAAATGGATATTTGAAAGCCTGTATTGAAATACTCTGGCATCACAACAGCTGAAACAGTATGGATGATTTAAAATATAAGTGCTGTTTTTTGATGGGTTTTATTTTTTTAATTGTCAGATGGTGGGGTGATTTAAAGTCCCATGTGGTGACCACTGTTCTCTGCTGTCCAGCTTGCACTGTGGCCAGGTGGTTGTGCAGAATAAGATCAAACATTAGAGCGTGTGCATCAAACTTGTTCCAGTTTGAGGGAAAAGGGTAGCAACTGGGGTCAGTCAGAGCTGGGTCTCCCCAGGTGACTACCTGGACCACGTGGCCGAGGGGCAAACAGGGAAAAGGGGAGAGGCTATACCCACCGGGGTCTGTGAGAGCTGGGTGTCCCCAGGTAACAGCCCAGACCATGCGGCCAAAGTACCGGTCCAGATGTCTCTTTTCCGATCAGTAGGAAAAGGGGCTGTGCACAACCCCTCAAACCTAGGAGCCTCTCATTGTTAAGCACCAGAACAAGGATATCTATTGGTATAATGACCTGGCTCATTTGTAAAGCATCAGTGATTGGGTGGCCACCCACAATAAAGAAGGCACTTCCTGGGACAGAGCGAAAGAAGCAGCCAGAGGGTGATGGAGAAACACCCAATAAGACCAGGGGTGTAGGTATTTAACTGTGCACCATGTAGGAGAGACACGGTGGGGATAGGCACAGAAGAGATGCCTCAAGGTAACCCAGGTCTGTTCATGTACAGGCCTATCCAGCGGCTGTATAAACCCTTGGAGTCCTAAATGGCACTAAGTCCTGCTTTGCTTATTACTGGGCGTACACATTCACTCTGAGCGAGTGAGTCAGGCCCTAGATGACTTAGTGCCGATCAAAACCGGGGGGAGGATGGGTTTAGCCTTAATACGGGAAGGGGCCACAAGCACCTCATCATCGGAAAGAAAAATACATTATCAAAACCAGTGCAAAGCCCGGAAACACAAAAGTTACAGCACAAAGCCCTCTTCCCTAAACAGAAACAAAATGAAAGACCTCTCCCCTACCACAAGGGACACATTCCCAAATTCCTTATCACACACCCGGGTTTAGCCAAGAACTCGACCATGCAGTCTTAGAAATGGAAAAGTGAAAGCAAAGGCAGGAAAATCCAAAGCGAGAGAACGATGAGCTGGCTTGCCCAAAGAGAAACCAAGTCACGGAAATGGCAAGGGTGGAAAAGCAAAAGCAAGGGTAGGAAAACCCAAAGCAACATGGAAGAAAGCGATGCCTAGGCAGAAAGATTAGAGTCACGAAATGGCGGGGGTGGACAAGCTAGAGCAAAGGGCAGGAAGGCGCAGAGCAAGGCTTGCTCAGAAAGGAACATCTGAGTCATCGCACCAAATATGTCAGGTTTTAGTCTGAAATATCGGTATTAGTGCGCTCATGGCAGAAGAATGACCAGACATTCCAAAGTAAAGCAAGCACAAGAATGAGGTTTATTGAGGAGAGAAAGCTAGGATTATAGGGCAAGAGCCAGATATACCTTTACTGGTATACACACACCACAGATGACAACTGGACCCATTGTCACAGCAAATGGAGAGCAAAAGGAAGGGTGCCAAAAGGGACCTTGATGGGCTTTAAAGAACCAATCGATAAAGTATCATGGATACTTTACACTTCTTCAAGATTTTGTGTGCTTTTTAAAAAAGTCAAATAAAATGAAATATTCCTTCCAATTTCAGTCAATCCTCATCATGTTCCATCTTGTAAAACTTGAATATTTTCTATTTCTTTTCTTTCTCTTTTTCTTTCTTTCTTTCTTTGTTCTTTTCTGTAGAGATGGTGTTACCACCCAACCAGGTTCATTGCCCACTGCTTAAGGGCAAGCCAATACTCTGAGACAGCAGGGTTTACAGCAGAGAAAGCATTTGATATTGCAGGTGCCATGGGAGGAGACGGTAGGAATTTCTTAAATCCATCTCCCTGAAAATTTGGGAGAAAGCGTTTTTAAAGACAGTTTGGTGGGCAAAAGGCTAGGCAATTGGGTCTGCTAATTGGGTGGGCTTGGGTGGAACCATAGGGGTGTAGAAATTGCCTTCTTTGCTGAGTTGGTTCTTGGGTGTGGGTTAATACCAGCTGAGTCCTTTCCCTGGTATGGGCCACTGGTCTGGGTGAGTCATCCCTTCCACCGGAATACAGGGCCTGGAAGATATCCCAAAAACTAGTCTTAGGTTTCACAAGGGTGATGTTATCTATGGGGAAAGTTAAGAATCCTTATGATCACCAGGTATGTGACTCTAAAGCAGCAATTACAGAGAAGCAGACATGGGGACAGTGGCTGATTACTATTAATATTTTTAGCTAGGCCTGTGCCTTCACAGAGTTTTAGGCCTTTACCACAGTACTCACCTTGCACCCCTTTATTGATTTCAACGTGGTCTTGCTATGCTGCCCATGCTGGTCTCGAACTCCTGGCCTCAAGCGATCCTCCCACCACAGTCTCCCAAAGTGCTGGGATTAGAGGTGTGAGCCACCGCCCCTGGCCTCTATTTCTTCTTAATAATAAAAAACCCTTTATTTAAACTTATATTGAGAAGGATTCTCTGTCAACATCAAATGTGCGAGAAGGTATGTAGTTTTTCAACACAATTTTAGGTGGTACAACATCGAATGCGTTTCGCCATTAAAGTTGTCGAGAGTGTTTCCCGTATCTGCAGTTCCCCCCAGACAGCTCACACTGGAGGGTGAGAAAATCAGCGACTCTGGTAGCGCTGGGGATGGCCGTGGCCAGCCTGCACTCGGCGGGGGCGTGGCTCCCAGCGACTTCCCAGCCCGGGCTTCCTCTTAGGTGCCAGCTCCGGAGCCGGAGACGCTAAGTTCCCGCCAGATTTTTGAGTTTCGTTTCCAACCGCTTCTGCTGGTTCTTCCTCTCACGGCTTTTCTCCAAAGCTGATTCTTCTTTCGGGAAGCAGAGAGCGCCAGGCATGGACCCTCGGCGCGGAAAGGCGACGCGTACAGCTTCGAAGGCCGGAGCCTCGGTCCCCAAGGTTCCGGCGCGGAGTTCGAGAGGCGCCCGGATGGAACTCAGTGGGTCTCCAGCTCACCTCAAGACCGCCCAGCCCAACGCGGAGAGATGCGGCTCCGCCAGGAAGTCAGGATCCCAGCTGAAGAAGAGCGCCCCGGACTCCAAGGAGGGGACGCAGGTCCGCGCGCCGGGGTCCCGCGCCAAGAAGGCCCCTGTGCGCGCCGAGGACCCGGCCAGCGCTGCCGGGGCGGAGGAGCAGGCAGTTCCGGCGGAGAGGCCGGAGCCTCCCGCGGCCTCAGCGCCACCGCTGCCCAGGGCTGGATCTCGCCGCCAGGGGGGTGCGCGCTGCTCTGGGGAGCAGAGACCCCCGCCCAGGTCCACGAAGGTGCCCAGCTCCGACTCGCCCGTTCCGGCCGCGAGTCTCAACCGCAGGGAGGCGGCGCCCGGGGGCTGGAAGCTGCGGGCGGTGCTGGAGAAGTTGAGGTTAAGCCGCCCGGACACCTCGGCGGCGGCCGAGGTAGTGAACAGGGTCGTGGACCACCTGCTGCGGAGACTGCAGAACTGCGAGTCTGAGTTCAAAGGTGTCGCGCTGCTGCGCACCGGGAGCTACTACGAGCATGTGAAGGTGAGCTGCACCGCGCCTGCTTTCCGCGTCCTGCCTCAGCCCTCTCCCTAGCCTCCCCAGTAATCCTGACCCCTCTCCCTAGCCTCCCCAGTAATCCTGACCCCTCTCCCTAGCCTCCCCAGTAATCCTGACCCCTCTCCCTAGCCTCCCCAGTAATCCTGACCCCTCTCCCTAGCCTCCCCAGTAATCCTGACCCCTCTCCCTAGCCTCCCCAGTAATCCTCACCTCTCCCGGATTTCGGTCCCTCACTGCCTTCGAAAGTATCTTAAACTCTTGCTAGTTCTTTGGTGGTGTGTGACACAGTTCTAAGTAAAACGACAAATAGTTCGTTTATTCATCTATACATACAACGATGATACAACCAACCGACATTGATTACCAGCTACTCTCAAGACACTGCTATTGGGGGAAATCAAATGTATGGATTCATTCATGTAGGTAGACATGTGTTGAGTTTCTGTAACAGTGCTGTGGTTGGTAGTGTTTACTTGAGATCTCAAGTCAGATTCTGATTTGGATAATTTAAAGTGGTCTGTGAAAAATTCCACATTAATGTTAATATATATAACATTAATGTGGACTTTTTCCTATGAGGATATCTGTACTCCATAAGAAAAATATCTTCCATCCTCCATCCCCCAACCAACCCCCGCCTCCCCTGTCCCCTGCTGGCCCCCTTTCCCCAGTTTCTTATACAGATATCATGGAAATCACAGCTGTCACTGTGACCATAGCTCACAGTGTAGTGCTAAGAAAAAAGAAGAGAAAATTCCCCTACAGATACTGAAAGCATGCTTCTTAAGTGCACATCCCATATAATTGCTTTTAAGTGTGTATTCCACAGCTCCATTTGTTTGTGAGTGGTTGAGTCATTAATCATTCCATTATAAATTGAAGGTTTAGAAACAAGTTCCTGACTGGAGTTTGTTTGCTGACCGCTGACACATTTCTTTGGTTGTATTTTTTGCCTTCTCTGTCAGTTTTCCAATTGCTGGGCTGTGACCTCTTTAATTCCAGTAAGATCTTGTGTGTAGCAGGAACAGAAATAGAGACTGATAGCATATATTTATTAAGTAATCAATTTATTTTAGAGTGACGTATTGGCTTTATTCAACTGACTGCTCTCTTCATGAAGGTGGATGATTGTAAAACTCGAGATTTAGGGTTTTAGGATTATAAACTCTTAAGAGAACAGGCCAAATGTTGTGCATCTTTGCATCCCTAAGCCTTAACATATAGCAAGCATTCAAGGCAACAAATAGATGAGTGGGCTCAAGAAAAAAGGATAGGTGATCTCACTGAAGACCCATGCCTTTTCAGGGCAGCAAATTCAGATTTAATTCCATAATAAGAGTTTAATCTGGTAGCCTTCAATAGAAATTAAACTTTTCATAAATTTTTTTTGGCTTCCCACCAAGATTGTAAGCTCCATTGTAACATGATGTTTTATACAACTCTGTGCACTCTACAGCTACTCATTATGTTGGTGTGGACTCAGTGATATTTATTGTCAAAAAAGGCAGTGTATGTATTTGGGTCTTTGGGTCTTAAACTCTTTCAGCACGGAAGACCACTCATGTAATTCTGTCTAAAAGTTTCTTGAAAGCCAAGTAAGCAAAACCTTCATCAGAATGTGTCCTGAGCATGATTCTTATTACATAAATATCAATTCAGTTCAATTAACGTATATGGAGAGTCCAAGGGAAAAAGAAAGTCATTAGTTAGGCCATGTGCGGTGGCTCACGCCTATATTCCCAGCACTTTGGGAGGCTGAATGAGCCCAAGGAGTTCAAGGTTATAGTGAGCTATGATCACACCACTGTACTCCAGCCTGGGCAACAGAGCAAGACCCTGTCTCTTAAAAAAAAAAAGAAAATTATTGGTTAGAATTAGAGAACAATAAGACATTTAGATAACGGTCTCCAATCAGAATCAGTTTCTTTTTAAAAATTATGCTGGTGGAAAGAAATTCAGTGAAATTTGTTTTGTGTAAAACATTTTTTTTTTTTTTTTACTGATTATAGAAGGTATATGTGTTCATTGTGGAGTTGACCCACTGATTGTCCTCCAGCAAGCTTCCATGACAGCCCATCAGCTCTCTCCTTCTTACCCCCTTCTTAGCCTCTCCCATATTCACCCCTGTGCCATGTGATATCTCTAGAAAAGTCAGAAAAGCATATCAAATAATATTACTTCTATTTATTTTATTCGCTGTTATTATTTTGATGTATTTTCTTCTTTTACACATACACTTGGATTTGTTATGCATACACTTGGATTTCAAAATTTCTATAATTCTAAGCTATTTATGATTAGTAAAAAAACAGACAAAATATACTTCTCAGTAATTTTTTTTTAGAGACAAGGTCTTACTCTGTCACCCAGGCTGGAGTACAGTTGTGTGATCATAACTCATTGCAGCCTTGAAATCCTGGGCTTACTCAATCCTCCTGCCTCAGCCTCCCAAGTAGTTGGGGCTACAGGCACACCACCATGCCCAGCTAATTTTTTAATTTTTTTAGAGATGGGGTCTCACTATGTTGCCCAGGCTGTTCTCAAACTCCTGGCCACAAGCCATCCTCCTGCCTTGGCCTCCTAAAGGGCTGGGATTACAGGTGTGAGCCACCTCCTCCAGCCTGATTGTGATGGTTTTATGCAATGATATAACTAGTAAAGAAAAAGAACAAAATACAGCAACATGCAA
The DNA here is from genome assembly GCA_028533085.1 of Varecia variegata. Lineage (NCBI taxonomy): Eukaryota > Metazoa > Chordata > Mammalia > Primates > Lemuridae > Varecia > Varecia variegata. The sequence goes on along the minus strand of JAQIFY010002908.1, from coordinate 481 downwards.
CAATGTGAATGAATCACAAAAATAATGTTGAACAAAAGGCAAAGGAATACATACAGCCAATGCAACAAGGCAAGAAAAAGAAATGAAAGGCATAAGATCAGAGGAGTGGCCGGGTGCGGTGGCTCACGCCTATAATCCTAGCACTCTGTGAGGCCGAGGTGGGAGGATTGCTTGAGCTCAGGAGTTTGAGACCAGCCTGAGCAAGAGCAAGACCCTATCTCTATTAAAAATAGAAAGAAATGATATGGATAGCTAAAAAAATATATATAGAAAAATTAGCCGGGCATGGTAGTGCATGCCTGTAGTCCCAGCTACTTGAGAGGCTGAGGCAGGAGGATTGCTTGAGCCCAGGAGTTTGAGGTTGCTGTGAGCTAGGCTGATGCCACGGCACTCTAGCCTGGGCAACAGAGTGAGACTCTGTCTCAAAAAAAAAATTTTTTTTTAAGAATATCAAATATTTAGGAATAAATCTCACTAAAGA
>JAQIFY010002907.1:0-12969 GCA_028533085.1 Varecia variegata | reverse complement strand
TTTTTTTTTTTTTTTTTTTTGAGACAGAGTCTCACTCTGTTGCCCGGGCTAGAGTGAGTGCCGTGGCGTCAGCCTAGCTCACAGCAACCTCAAACTCCTGGGCTCAAGCGATCCTTCTGCCTCAGCCTCCCGAGTAGCTGGGACTACAGGCATGCGCCAGCATGCCCGAATTCAACTACTAGTTACCCATTGGGACAGACTTTCCCAGTGTACTCCATTTCAATAATTTATTTTTCTTTTGTCTCTTTTCCAGGTTTTCCTCCAAAGAATAGGCTTGTTGCTTTACAGTGTTAGTGACCCATTCCCTTTGACGATCCCTAGGTGGAGATGGGGCATGAGGATCCTCCAGGGGAAAAGCTCACTACCACTGGGCAACAACCCTAGGTCAGGAGGTTCTACCAAGATACTTTTCTGGGCCCAGATAGGAAGATGAAGTCTCGAAGACAACCACCGCATGTCAAGGTGGGTAAGCTGTCCCTAAAAGCATAAATCATTGATCTTATTTTCCAGTATACATTGCACTTAGCTTTCCACTAGAGGTTGTATTCATCATTATCCTGTGTCTGCTTTGGTAAAAACAGCTTCCTAACTAACCTGGGAAGCAACCGGGTGAGAGATTGGTGAAAATGATGATGTGTAGAGGGTAGAAGGTTGCATGATTTAAGGTGTTTAGGGTGAGAACGTAGTAAGTGGTAGAGGCCTAAAACTAAATTGTTCTTGTTTTTAGGAGAACATGGACAACTGCCACATCAGTGACACTGATCTCATGGGCAAATCGTTCTGTTCCATCTCGTCCTCAGTCTCCTTGAGGCCTAAAGGAGAACTTTGTCAATCATTTACATATAAGATGCCTTGGGATGTCCATGGGAGATAACACACAAGAAGCTGTTTGAGAAGATAAATAAGAGTTGTATCTTTTTATGCTGTGTTTGCTGATTCATGGGCACCTCATAATCACAAATGGAAACCTGACCAAAGATGGCACAAAGTTTTCTCTCATCAGACAAGATGTAAAGAATTGGGACCCTACATTCTCTGGGTCAGTGATGGAAGAGGCTGATTAGTGGGTGAGGGTTGGCAGATGAAGGTGACCATTCAGTGCAGTGAATTCTGATTGTACAGGCATTGTCCAGCATTCTTCATAACAAGTGGGTGCCTTGTAAATTTCTTTCTTTTTTTTTTTTAAGCTGGTCAAGTGAAGTGGTGGGATTGGAGAATACCTTGTAAATTTCATGAGATGTTTTCATGGGTAGAACCCTTGAAATGTTATAATTGACTAGAAAGACCCATAGATTTAAAAATAGAGAAAGTTAGTAACAGAACATAATAGAATGCTAAGGTGAGAGTTATCTAGGAAGATTGCTACTCTATGGTTGTGTTTTGGTAGTTCTGAACCAGGATTTAAATAAAGCAAATTTGAGGCAGTCCTGTTCTTAGACCTTATTCCCTTTCCCCCTCATATCTATTATTTGTTTTTGTGATCTCAGTTATTAATCATTTAAAGGGACTCCTTCCTAGTTGATTGCCATGTTAAACAGGATTCCAGTCTTCAACTAAAGGTATAAGCCTGTGACTGGTGGTAGTGTCTCCTAGTGAGTTATTAAGTAATATTGGGCAAGACATTTTCCCATTTATGTCATAGTTTCCTATTCTGTTGAATGAGGAATTGTACTCATTTTATCTCTAAAGACCTAAAAGCTTTGACTTTATAAGTGTCTAAGCTCTGTAGAAACACTGCCTATATCATTAATTTGAATCTTCTGTAATCTAGCACAGTTCTTAATACCTACAGCATTTACATGGTTTCTCTCTTGTTTTTTTTAGCTCTTGATTGTTCCCTTCATATTTGCCAAATCATTATCCTTCCCAAAAGCAGCGGAGGGAGTTGGGTTTTCATCAGGAACAAGAAATTTGAACACACCAGAAGAAGTCAGCCTTCCCACCCGAAGATCAACATGCCTGGCACTCTAGCACTTTAGAATAGCAGAATGAAGTAAGTTGTTGGTGTTGCAATCCTGTGAGGATTGCCCCAGAGCTAATAGCTGTTTTTTGGGAGTTGGTGTTGGATGGGAATGTGGTGGCCTAACATGGAGCAGGGCCAAATGTGAGATTAGAAGATGAGCAGTCTCCCATATTACTGACTGGGTTCACTGAAACAACTCAAAGATATTACAGTCTGCTTACCAGATGTATCAGAGGAATTTAGCCTCTTTTTGTCTGTCCTATGTCTTCACTGCATAGGTCCTCTGTCATTCTTAGAGGCTTAAACATTGAGAAGCCTAAAACAGTTTTTGCTTTCTGCCGAAAAAGTGGCCCTTTCTCATCTCCATTTGTGAGAGAATATCTGCAGTTAAGGTTTAGTATAAAAAGAAATTTAGACCCTGAAGCAACCATTATAATTGTGAAGGATGTGAAAACTGTCAGTTTTCTAAAGGGAGGGGGAAAGGAGAAGGTATAAAATGAGGGGAATGACTTAAGTGCTGTGTAAGGGTCCTTTATGGAAATAGTCACTCATCTGTGACGTCTCGTTTGGCTCTTATGGATATGCTAGTAAATAGTTGGAGCAGAATGTTAAGAGGCACACATTCTAATTAAATCCTCTCTGCTACTCATTGGGTGTGTGACTTTTGACAATTTAGAGTCTCCCAATAGACTTGTCTGTTTGTGAGGGTTAAATGAAATAATGTATGTAAAATGCTTAATACAGGTGCCTGGCACATGGCAAGTAAAAGGTAACCCAAGATGTTTCATAAGTTCATTGGATACAATACAAGTGACCACTAACACTATTTGGTAGCAGGCAGAGCTGGCACATTTTGGTTCTATATAAGAAATTCCCCAAGGTAAAAATTTGTTTAAGTAGGAGAGCATCTATGCTGGTGGTCATGGTTGTTTTCATTATTATTGGTAGTAGTATAAGTAGTATTGTTATAATACTTGCTTATAATTATTAATGGCATTTTTTGCTTTTATTTTTGTAATCTTTTTGTGATGGTTTTCATGTCTGTTGTGCCTCTCACTGCATCTTATTTTTTCTACTTATTACCCTCTTTTCCTAAATGTTTGCCTTTGCTTATATCTCACTTATAAGTGTGTATTCCTTTGCTTATTTCTTTCTTCCTTGAGTGTCTCTGCTCTTTCTTCTCTATCTATAGTGTCTTACCCATTTCCATGTTTTCTCTTGCTAATTTCTTGTGTGTGTGCCTTTGCCCCATTTTCTCTTTGTTCCCATGAGTGGTCTGTGCCTTGGCTTAGATGTATCTCATTTTTTCATTTTGTTGCTCTGTCTCTTTGCTGTCCTAGATTTCACTCTTCTTTCACTCTTTCATCCTTTTGTGTCTCTTCTTTGGGTCACATGCTCTGTGCTTTTTGTGGTTTTCTTGTTCTGCCTGCCTCTCTTCTTTTTCTCTTTGTGAATTCTGATTGTCACTCTTTCCCTTTTTCTTTTGACATTTCACCTTTTTCTGAGTCTGGCCTCCTTTCTTTTGTTTCTACTCCTTATCTCATATTTCTCTTTTCTAGATTTTCTTTCTGCCTCTCTTGGGCTGTTTTCTCTCCCCCCCCCCCGGCCCCATGTGCCTCAGTGTCTCTTTGCTGTTTGTGATTTTCTGTTTCAACATTAATCTCTCTGCTTGCCTGTGTTTCTTCTCTGCTTTTTACCTTTCTACTCACCTTTGAGTATTCCAGCCTCTTCATGAGTCTATGTCTCCCTCTCTTTGATTTTATATAATCATCTCTCCCTGAATTTCTTTGCATATGTGGGCATGTGTACGTGTGTGCATCATGTGTGACAAAGTAGGTGCGGAATGTCAGCTATCAAAATAAGCATTGCAGAGCTGTTCCTTATGCCAGGCCCTGTGAGATGATCGAAGACCAAAACAAGGCCCTAGGGTCTAGACTGAAGTAAATCCCAAGATGTAAGATGGACAGAAGGTGGAAGGCTCATAATGGACAGATGGCCCAAAGTAGAAGACAAATGGTTTGAGACCTGAGGGCTAAGATGGAAAGCCCATGTCCCAAGATAGATGGAAGCCTCAGGCCTGAGACCAACAAAAGCCTCAAGAGCCAAGATGTACAGAAGGTAGCCTGAGTTGTACAGAACACCTGAATTGGATAGAAGGCTCAAGTCTTGAGTTAGACAGAAGGCCAGAGACTAGGAGGGAGGCTGAAGGCCTAAGAGCTGGGACAGGACGCATGGAAGGCCTGAGAACTGAAACCTGTGACACAAGGTCCAAGTCCTGAGATAAGCCCAAGGTTGTATTTTGAAGACCTATGACTCAAGGATGGAAGACCTCAGACACAAACAAGACCAAGTACTCAAACCTCCCTGGATGGACAGAAGGCCCAAGAGAAACATATCTTAAGACTAAAGGCTGGAAGCTGGAGGTCTATGACCCAGAACCCAGAAAGAGTAGAAGCCCCAAGACCAAGGGAAGTCCCAAGATGAGAACCCTAAACCCTGTCTCTTTTCTATTGTTATATCCCCTTAGACATTTTCAGTTCTCTTATCTCCATTTAAGCCTGTTTCTTTTGAGATGTACTTTTTTGATGTTGCCATTTACCTTAAAGGAACGTATCTTTAGATTGATGGTATTATTGCTGGGCAAGTCTTGAGCGAGTTTTTAATTATAGGTTTTAGCTATTCATTAAGTTAGTGTTAGTGTTTTTTAAACTTCCATTTCTATTCACATCTACTCCACTTACAAGAGACACCAAAATCCAGCCAATATCTGGGCTGGCTTTTGTTATTCTTCTCAGGAGCAAGCATCCATATAGGTGAGATTGTGTTTCAGTCTTCTTTTTTAACCTCAGAAGCCCTAGGCTGATGAGAAAAGGAAAGCATCAGGCTGCTGGGGGAAAAATGTGCCAGGCTATCTACAGAAAATGTGAAGAGATACTCCAGGCCAATGAGAAGAATTAGACAAGAAATACACAGATATGCCAGCTTTCTAAGAAGCACCTGCCAGCAACACCTACCTGCTTTGAGCTTAGGTGAGCAGGATTCCTGGGCTTTGGGATTTCTAGTGATGGTTACAGAAAGGGTGACTGGGCCTGGGACAGAGTGAGGCCCCAAAGGGACAGCTGAACTCCCTGCTCATAGTAGTGGCCAAATAGTTTGGTGGACTATGCCAACCCTACTCCAGGATTTAATAGACATCTCTAGGCTTAAAGATGAGAGAACTTGGGACTATGTAGTAGGTTTAATCCTTTCCTTGATTTTCCCTCCTTTATAAGGGAAGGTGATTGAAATGATTGATAATGTGTATGAAAGTACTATAAAACACAAAAGAAAAAAGCAAGGCATGCTCATTAATAGTATATTGGCAATCATGCACAGCTAACATTTGAAAGTCAGGGTAAGTTGTAAAGCATTGTGTAAATCAGTAGTCATCACAGTTTTTCTGCAAGGGGTCAGATTGTAAATACTTTAGACTTTACAGGCCATGTGGTCTCTGTTGCATATTCTTTGTTTACACAACGTTTTTAAAAGGTAAGAACTATTCTAACCTTTTGAGCCAAGTAAATTTGGCCTACTATTCATAGTTTACCACCCCCTGATGTAAATGCCAGAGAATTCGCCTGAATAATATTATTAATTTCCTTCTCTGTGCCTGTCCCTGTGCTAGGCACTAAAGATGCAATGATTATTTATCACATCCAGGTTACCTGAAGAAAAATATGTGAAAGTGCCTTGTAAACTATAAAGCACTTGCACTCTACTGTGCAAGGCACTGTGGATACAAAGAAAGAAGCATGAATAAAAAAGTGCTTTGTCAAAAGAATACTATGTACACATAAGAAATTAAATGTTCAATAAATGAATAATTTATTCATATTTATATATTTGAGGCCAACGTGTTTCTGTTGCTCTGGTGATTTTGAGTAAAGATACAGTATTCCTGGTAGCAGAAAAGAAAACACATGGAAACTGCTTTTAAACTATAAAGTATACTGCAAACACAAGGCATTAAGCTATTGTGATCACCTATAATGCGTCAGATACCATGCTAGGCACTGGAGATACCAAAGTGTTCTCATAGAACTCAAGATTTCAGAAAAGGAGCACAGATTGAAGTGCTTTGTAAGCCAAAGCACTATACAAATGTCAATGGGATGCATATTTATGAATGAATGAATATTAACCACCTCTTACCTACCAGATATTGTTTTGTGTACTGTGAAATCCAAGATAAATTCTCCCAAGTAATTCTCCCGTGTAATAAGAGGAAAGTTTATGTTCTATACTATTTAGATGTAAGGAATGAGATATTGTTTAATTTATCAACCAAGCCCTTACTGGTAAAGTCAAGTTAAGTTATTACCAGTATATTTTCCCAGGTAACAGAGGAATAGGCAATGAATGTGAATGTGCTTTCTAAACTATAAAGCACTATGTAAATGTAAGACATTAGACGATTTCTGTATGAGTAAACTTTCTGTAAGATAGGCATTGTCTCTACAAAATTCTTTTTGTACTTGACCCACAATGAGAAAGGGTAGTATAGGCCAGGCGCAGTGGCTCACGCCTGTAATCCTAGCACTCTGAGAGGCTGAGGCGGGAAGATCCCTTGAGGTCAGGAGTTTGAGACCAGCCTGAGCAAGAGTGAGACCCAGTCTCTACTAAAAATAGAAAAATTAGATGGGATGTGGTGGTGTGCGCCTATAATCCCAGCCACTCAGGAGGCTGAGGCAGGAGGATCACTTGGGCCCAGGAGCTTGAGGCTGCTGTGAGCTAGGCTGATGCCACGGCACTCTAGCCTGGGTGACAGAGCGAGACTCTGTCTCAAAAAAAAAAAAAAAAAAAAGAGGAGAAGCATGATGTAAATAGTTATACAAACCAATGGTTTAGATTTCTGTTAAATGAACTAATCAATTTCACATGCCTACTGTGTGAACTCACTGTTAAAGGCACTGAAGAGATACACAGATTTATTATATTTAATGGTGCACACAGCTGAGAATAAGGCAATACATATGTCAGCATTTGATGAACTCTGAAGCACCATGTAACTATTGATTTTCTCACTTGGTGCTGAGTACCAGTTTTATAAAATTATATCATAGTTATTATACTGTGCAAATACAGTAGAAAAATTTGGGTGAAAATTGTTAACTGTTAAATACTCTAAATATAATATGTATGGGATTCAAAGTCTGATGAGTGTAAGAATAGATAGTCATCATCTAATATGTGCCAGTCTCATTGCTGGCCATTGCAAAGATAAAGCATCTTTATTGTGTCCTGGGTAGCAGAAGAACATATGTGTAAAATCAGTTTATAATTTGTAAACTGCCATAATATATAAGCAGTATGTGCAGAATGAACATTGATTATTTACTCTTATCCTCAGAGACGGCAACTGAGGGTACAAAAATTGATTATCATTATTATTGAACCTGCAACAGAGATCTGTGTGTAAATTGACAAAGCCTTCAGTTCAACACAGATAGGAATTAACTATTGGCTTATTGAATGATTACTGATTACTTTCTTTTTTTTTTTTGATTACTTTCTATGAGACTTAGAACTACATGTCCTAGGACATAAAAATGATGTTATCATTATGGGGTGCTCACAGGAGGAAATGAAGTAATAGATGTAAGAATCAGACCAAAAGTCACGTAACTACTATTAAGTCAATGTGTCCAATGTTGAGCTAATCTGAGAGAGAAAATACTGTCCAGAAGGATACATGCTCCCTGGCCTGATTGAAGAGATGGAAAATATTTCTAAAAGCAAGATGTTGTGGTCCTCCATCCAGTTTCTTAAATGCTGAATGCTGATGATGGAGATAAATGAGGCCTGCCTTGGCCTAGCTTAGAGACAGTAAAGGATTAAAAATAAAGAGCTCGCATTTGCTTGTTGATTCATTTGCTAAACAAAGCATCTTTTATATGGAATACACCGTTCTGGGTTTTAATAATAAGAGAGGTGAAATGGGCCTAGTCTAAAAGGCATTAAATCACTGATCCAGCTAAAGACAGAAAAACATCTTTGATTTGATTATTGTGTAAATAATATTTCATTGCCTGTTCTCTGCAAGGTACTATGCTTAAAGAATTAGTTAACTAGGTCTGGTCCAGAAGACCTATTGACTTGCCTTGGAGATTAAAAAGAAGGAAAAAGGCAAGGTTATTTCAATGTAAAATGGAGACTTTTTTTCTAGTTCCAGAAATCCTCAAAATCACTTGCTCATTGGCCTGGTTTGAAGCCAGAGGACTGCTAAAAGGGCTCACGGTTTGTCCTTTAATTCATCAATTAAACATCTGCTTTTATTATAGTTAAATGGTTCAAGATGAAGCAACTGGTTTTAAAGGTATTTGATCATTGGCCTGGCTTAGTGTCAGGAAGACACTTGAACAATAAAAAAAGATTATTTCATATTTACCATTATTTAGTAAAAAATTATTATATCTGAATTAAGTGCTGTTCTTAAGTACTTAAAAGACATAGACCAAAATGCACTTTATCTCATTAGTTTATGGAGGAACCAAGAACAAATTTTATAAGACACGGCATTTCTTTCTGTAGTTGAAAAAATCTTCATCAAACAGCTGTGATATGTAAGACACTGAGAAGGTGAGGTAAAATAATAGGTCACCTTCTCTTCTGGCATGCTTTGTAGAGTGTGAATAAGAGAGGGCTTTTTATCGTTTCATTCATACAAATATTGATAAAGATGGCACTAAATGCTAAATGAAATAGATCAGTTCCAAAAGGCATTTAGTATGACTTGGAGATGCAATAACACAATAAATGGAGTAATACTTTGCATCAAACAGAAGTGGCTCTTATGCCAAGCCACGGTGTTAAATCTTAGAAAACAAAAAATGATCTCGACTGAAAGACATTTGCTTATTAATTGGCTCAGAGACTAGAATATAGGAGGAAGGTTACTGTTCATTCATTGTTTTCATTTATTCAATTCATTCTACAAGTATATTTAGGTGCCTATTATATATAAGGTCCTTTTGTAGGTTCTCAGTTGAATCAGAGACATGAAAAAAAAGTGCATTCCTTCCCGGAGAACTTCTAAAACTTTCCTTTTGGCCTGTTTTCTTGTAAGGGGTATGGCTTAGTCCCTAAATAACATTGTGTAGTTTAATTCCTACTCCATATCTCTTCTATCACTCTGGCCACTACGATAAGCAGGTAGCTAGGTTTTGTAGTATGCTTGCTCCTTAAGTTACAGGTACCCTCCTTATAATAGACAATTCATTTTCCCAGTCCATCCGTCATGAAAAATGTCTGTGACCACTGTTGGGCAGAAGGAGGGATGACGACCAACTAATTAATTCCTAACCCCCAGTCTCATTGCTATCAGCCTTGGGGAACCACCCATACTCGAGCCACAGTTGGTTTTGAAATGCATTTAAAAGTTTTATCTATTTTCGATTCTTTACCCTTTACATGCTGACACATATACACTGGCTACATAGATCTCTTTCAGAAACAATCTTCAGCACATAGCAAACTAGAGATGGAGACATGATTTCTCTTGCAGCAGCTTTTCAACGTACACCTTAGGAATGTTATCCTTTTTATCATAAAAATCTGCTCAAGAAGGGCTTGTTATAGTAGAATAATGTCAGTGGATGAAAACAGCTTAAAATTTTACCATGCCTAAGTTTTAAGAATAAAATAAAAATTGGAAATAATTGGCAAAAATTGAAAGGAAAAATCCGCCCCCCCCCCAAAAAAAGAAAATCCTCTAAATCTAGACCTGACTGGGCTTTGACCTTTTCCATTTTTAAATCACTCACAGAGGGTGGGACAGGAGGAAGAGTGAAGGAAAAGGTCAAACCTGTTTCTAAGAGCAGCCTCCCTTTGTTCTGGGTTGGCCTTAATAGTATTACTAGCTCCAGGTCAAACTTGGAATTGCTGTTTTTAATGTAATGCAGTTCTAATAACTGATCATTGTTGAGATGAGGGGAAAGTCCTTTATTCTCACTAATTTGTTATATGTTTTTGAGAAATAATTTTGTCTGAATGGTTATCAACTAAGCCTTGGGTTAGATGGCAATGGAATTTCTTAATTGAATCAATATGACCTCTCTATCATAAGTTTGTCTTAAAGCTGAAGTCAAAATTTGCTTTAAAGGAAGAGGACTTTATTGCTCATTGCAGTTCATACATACTTTCAAAACATCTAAACTGTAGTTTCCATGTCAAGCCAACAATGACATCCATAAGTGTAATAGGAAATAGATAAATAGCAAAGTATAATAGGTGGAAGGAGCAAGGTTGAAGATTTGGGGTTGAAATTTTCTGGTTTTCACTTTGTACATTTTTAATCAGGCATCAGATACATCTGAAATATTAATAATGTTTGGCTTTTAATGTTGTGGTATCAGTTGGACTTAGTAACACCCTTTTCTTCAGATGGGGGTGGGGGATACATTACCAGAAAATGGAAAGGAGAAGCAACTAAAAAGCCTTCCTTTCACAGTTTCTGGCATCACTACCACTACTGATTAAACAAGAATAAAAGAACATGCTATCATCATCTGCTTTAGTTGCATAAATGAAATGGCTTCATCTCTACCCTTGTATCTCAAAGGGAATCTATGCCAAAATGCTAAGATAAATGGAAGACACTTGTACTTGTAAACTGATGTGAAATGCAGAATCTCTATTGAGTATTTAGTGTTTTGAAGATTGAAACATTTGGCTCAGCTTGAGTGACCACTAAAAAGTAATCCAAAACCATGTGAATGGCACAACTGAGACAAATTGGGGAGTTTATTGTCTATTGTAAAATAAAATGTACTGTTCTGAAAACTTTGTATTTTGATGTGAGAATTTCTGACTCACTGTCCCTTTCTTTTTTTTTTTATTTGTTGATTAATCTATTCTCTCTCAATCATGTCCGTTGAACTCTTTCAGTTTTTCCCATTACAGTTTCATCTTTTTATAACATTATTGCTGTGATGCTTACATATTTTATAAATATGGCCTAGAATTTTTTTTTAATTTTCATTTTTTTTTAAATTTCAGCTTATTATGGGGGTACAAAAGTTCAGGTTATATATATTGCCCATGTCCCGCCCTTCTCCCCCGAGTCTGAGCTTCAAGCGTGTCCATTCCCCAGACAGTGCGCATCGCACTCATCATGTAGGTATACACCCATCCCCTCCCCCCATCCCCCCGAGTCAGAACATTCAAGCGTGACCATTCCCCAGAAGGTGCGCATCGCAGTCATCATGTAGGTACACACCCATCCCCTCCCCTCACTCCCCACCTCACTGTCCCTTTCTAACCACACTAGTTACCTTAATTTTTTTTTCTTTTCTTTTTCTGTTCTTTTACTACCTCAATTACCCGGTTTGGGTAACTGATTTGAGGTCTCATTTTTTTACAGCTTCAGTTGCTTTGGTCAGGATACTACGAAGCACAAGACCAATAAAAAATGTGAGAAGCAAAAACTATTGAGAAACAGGAGTGGGGTAGGAGTAGGGCATAAATAAATTATAAGGTTCTGGGAATTAAGAAGCATTTATTAAAAAGGCCCAGTCCCTGAGTAGGTGGAGGGATCTTTGGTGTTTCTAGAATTCTGAATGATTAAATACCCAAACATTGGATTGGTGACTTCATAGGCAGTCACTTCATAGGCAGTATTTTATAGGCTTTGTTGGAAATTAAACTTAAATTAAAACTACTGTTTCTGGAAGAAAGCCTTAAGCTATTATGGGCCAAATGATTATTCAGTACGTGTGCTTTTAAAACTGATGCCTGGGCCGGGCGTGGTGGCTCACGCCTGTAATCCTACCACTCTGGGAGGCCGAGGCAGGTGGATCGCTCAAGGTCAGGAGTTCGAGACCAGCCTGAGCAAGAGCGAGACCCTGTCTCTACTAAAAATAGAAAGAAATTATCTGGCCAACTAAAATATATATAGAAAAAATTAGCCAGGCATGGTGGCGCATGCCTGTAGTCCCAGCTACCCGGGGGGCTGAGGCAGTAGGATCGCTTAAGCCCAGGAGTTTGAGATTGCTGTGAGCTAGGCTGATGCCATGGCACTCACTCTAGCCCGGGCAACAGAGCGAGACTCTGTCTCAAAAAAAAAAAAAACCAAAAAACCCAAAAAAGCCAAAAACTGATGCCTGAAGAACTCTTATCTTACATGCTACAGTTGAATCTTGTCCTTATAAATGAGTAGAGTTTGAGGTGATAAAATTGACCCTGGGTTGTTGCTTCTGAACTGGGATGGTCCTAGGTGGCCTTTGCTGCTTACTTCCATTTCTCTGCAAGACTAGGTGTGTGGGCCTGGGGGAAATAGATGGGGAGGTGAGGAAAGACTGCTTCCTGAAGTTATTCTTGGGTGTCCCCCCTGCCTCTGTCCATCCCTTTTTTTTTTTTTTTTTTTTGAGACAGAGTCTCGCTCTGTTGCCCGGGCTAGAGTGAGTGCCATGGCGTCAGCCTACCTCACAGCAACCTCAAACTCCTGGGCTCAAGCAAGCCTCCTGCCTCAGCCTCCAAGTAGCTGGGACTACAGGCATGTGCCACCATGCCCAGCTAATTTTTTCCATATATATTTTTAGTTGTCCATATAATTTCTTTCTATTTTTAGTAGAGACGGGGGTCTCGCTCTTGCTCAGGCTGGTCTCGAACTCCTGAGCTCAAAGGATCCACCTGCCTCGGCCTCCCAGAGTGCTAGGATTACAGGCGTGAGCCACCACGCCCAGCCTGTTAACTCTTTAATGCTGGAATAATCATTGGAAAGAGCAGGTCTTAGCAGGGAATAAAGTTATTTTTGAGCGACCACTTTCATCACTTAATAAGTGGTGAAAAGGAAAAGAAATGGATTCTAGCTGTCCTCACCACATTAATCTGTTGCCTCCAAAGGGAAGAGAATGAACCAAGAAATATATAGCTGACACTGACTAGTATTAGCTCAACCAGATTCTGACAGAAGGGACTTTCTGTAAAGTAACTGCACACAACCGGACACATATTTTTGGGTTCTAAGA
>JAQIFY010002906.1:0-12970 GCA_028533085.1 Varecia variegata | reverse complement strand
GTTATTTAGATTTTTATTTGTATGTTTGTAATATAAAAGTGGTTAACCTGAATTAATACTTAAACTGTATTTTTTGTTTTCAAAATTATGAATGTTGTCATTTTTACATATGTGCATTACAGTAAAATATATTAAATTGTGAATATAAATTTTACCCACTGCCTTGAATTCTCTTGGAAATACCTTGAATAATATTAGAGGGCATTTTTCCATAATTTGTAAAATATCCCAAATTAAAAATCATTTCTATTTCCATGAAATATAATTTTAATAAAATTTATTAAATAAAAAGGCTAAGTTTAGTGATAATGTTTCCCACTCATTTTTTTTTTAATTTATTTATTATAGCTTATTATGGGGGTACAACCGTTCTGGTTAAGTATATTGCCCATGCCCCTCCCAACCCCCCGAGACCGAGCCTCAAGGGTGTCCATTCCCCCAACAGTGCACATCGCACTCATCATGTAGGTAAACACCCGTCCCCTCCCCCACCCCCAACACCCCGAGTCAGATTTTCAAGTATTGTTTTTGATCATTTGTTTTGATCCACTTTGTGGATACATTGTCACTCCTCCTTTTATTTCTCCTCCTCCTTCTTCTGGATAAGTGAATTCTTATAATTATTTTGTAATGGATGACAGCATTTCTGAATGAATAACATTATTCAAACTTTTAACTGTTAATACTTTTCTCAGACTTATATGTATTTCCATTCTATGCCAATGTTATCACCGAAAAAATGTTTCTTTCCTTACCATTTAGCATTGCAAAGGATGATGACTATGTTTATATTGAATCCAGTAATTCTAATATATGATAAACTCTTAAAAATATTTTTAGTTTCAAATGAAGTTTAGAATTATTTTTTCTACGTCTGTGAAGTATGACGTTGGTATTTTGATGGGTATTGCATTGAATCTGTAAATCACTTTGGTTAGTATGGACATTTTAACATTTAACAATATGAAGATATTTTAAAATAATTTATTTTACTTCTCTATCTTCTCATTCAAGAATATTTATTAAATATTTTTGGAATTATATTTAGTTCTTTTAAAATATCATCATTCATAATCAATTTTCTCTCTAAAATAATAAGAATCCAAAGATTAATTTTTTGTCAAACATTTTTTCTTTAGCTTCCTTAGCTCTTTATCTACTATATCAAATTGTAGAATATATACTTCACAGAGGAAATGTAAAACAAAATCAACTGTTTTCTGCTGATGTCACCACTCACACCCTTTAACTGACATATGCTGAGAGGATGACAAGCTGAAAAATATAATCGGTGCAGCAACATGACTTTTACTGGTACATAACATTTATCTTCAAACTGTAACAAACACTTTGCTTACCCAACTTTCCAGTTGGCACCTGTGAAAGGTCATAATGACATATGTACTCAGTGTTTTGAAAACACACTTACCACCCCTGGCATGGTTCTGCTGGGGAAAAGACTTCACAATCTGTATTTCCTGTTACTTAAGGGCTTGAACATTTTCTATGATATGGAATCTTACAGACATCTTAGTGGATGCCTAATTCATGAACAATTTTTACCATTATTTTGTCCTTGACATTTTAGAATCAAAATAATTGTACAAGAATATTTTTTTTTCCTTTTTAAAACCGTGCTAGCCATTTGATGATGACTTTCAATCTGAAGATTCAGAATACATCCCAGCTCTTAGGATGTTGACATAGTACACACGTACACATATGTGTGTCCATATATTACACATATATAATACATATATTATTATGCCTCCTAATTTTCTGCTTCTCTCTTTTTGAGAATTCTATTTAAATATCTGCTTTTATGTATTGCTTTCAGCTCCTTTTCCTGTTTTATTCTACCTCTACATTCAGAAACAGTTCAGGATTTTTATCTACCAATTATTCTATAGAATTTTTATTTTACCAGTCACATGTCTAATATTTAAGAGTCTTTTATTTTTAAAAATTTTACTTACTCAGAATGCCACATTTGTTATTTGAAACTAAATTCTCCATATTCATTAATAATCTTAGTTAAAATTGTGATGTTGATTTAAGTTAGTTTTTCCTTCCTGAATTGCGTCCCTCTGTCCTCTCTGCTTATTTAGTTTCTACACCTGGTATCTTTTTTCCACTCTAGCTTTATCTTCTAATCTTATGTGTCTTACCTCCTTATTCTCTGCTCCAATCATACTGATTGTTCTTATAAGCATTGATCTCCAGCATCACCACCAGCATCACCATCATCATCATTTGTTCCTTGAATGTGTCATTCTTTCTCATGTCATATTGCCTTTGCAAATGCTGTTTGTTTGTGTTTTTTTTTCTGCCTAGAATATCCTTCTCCTTTCATTCATTTCACATAATTAACTATTAGGTTGTTAAATATGAAATGTCTGGTTCCAAATCAAAAGTTTAGTTTGTTATATCTGAAACAAGAAGCAGTACAATTGATCACAGTATGCACCTAAACTGTCTACACACTTTTGCCACCTTAACAAGTAACTTGATTATGCCAGCAATGAAGAAGCCTGGAGAGTGAGTGGCAATGAAATTCCAAAAGGCATTTTCCATAGCTTGTTGAGAATTGAATATTTTTCCTTGCAAGAAGTGGCCCAAAGGCTGGAAGAAGTGGTAGTCAGTTGGTACAAGGTCTCATGAATACTATGGATGACAGAGAGTTTACAAGTCCAGCTTCTGTAGTTTGAGCAGCGTTATTTGTGCAACATGTGGTCCAGCGTTGTCTTGGAAGAAGATTGACCTGTCTCCGTTGACCAATCTTGGCTGCTTAATAGCAAGCATCTTCATCATTTCATACAATTGGTTGCAGTAGACATCTGCTGTAATTGATTGGCCAGGTTTCATGAAGCTGTAGTGAATAATACTAGCACTGGACCACCAAACAGACACCATTAACTTTTTTTGAGGAATATTTGATTTTGGACTGTATTTTGGCACTTCATCTTTATCCAACCATTGTGCTGAACACTTGTGATTGTCAAAAAAAATCAATTTTCATCAAACATAACAATACGGTGTAGAAATGGTTCACCTTTATGTCATGACAGCAAAGAAAGGCAAGCTTCTAGATGATTTCTCTTCTTAAGCTTGTATAATTCATATGGAATGCATCTATACAGCTTCTTTACCTTGCCAATATGTTTTAAATGGTCCAATATTGTGAGAATAGTAATGTCAAACCTTGCTGCTAATTCATGCTTAGGTTGAGATGGATTTGCTTCCCCTACACTTTCAGCTCATCGTTATCTGCTTGGTCTCAAAAATTGCTGTAAAAAATGTGGAAGGTAATCACAAGCCAAAATGTGCATTTGAAAGAATGAGGATATACCTTCACAATAAAAAAAAAAAAAAAAAAAACCCAAGAAGTGTCAAAGTGAAATGTCAGAGATATCAACTGTTAAGCTTAGCACTTAAGGAAACCAAACATTTCATATTTAATAACCTAATAATATTATTTTTATTTGCTTAATTCTTTAATTCTTGATCAACACCTATAAACGTTCTGAGAAAAGGAAGGTGCTTGTTTTCACTTATCATGTTATCTCCATTGTGAAATGAATTCCCTGGCATATGAATAAATGAATCAAAGATAAATATTGCCAACCTTAATGATTGAAGCTGATGTTTTAATAGTAGATACGATAAAATTACTCCATTTTGGCTACTTGGGCTTGGAATTCTGTATTTATATGTGAAAATAAATTGACTACAAAGAAATAACTTACACTCTTATCATGCCCCTCATTATTTTGATATGTACTGTCTTTAAATCTTGAGAACAGGCTTGTGAGATATATATACCATCTAACACTCTTCCTCCTATTTTGTTTCTGATGAAGAAACTGCACATCATTGAAGTTAATTAACTGCCATGATCACACTGCCAGCTATCTATTTTAATAACGTGCATGGGCTATGATTTAGGTAAATACAAATGGCATTGTATTCACAGTGGTCAGGAAAAGTTTCAGAAATGTCAGTGTTTGGACAAAGTTTGAGAAGGGCATAATTTTTCAGAAAGTAAATCAAGAGTGAAGAAAGACATTCCTGAAAGCATGCACAGAATGAATATTCAAGTTTTGCCCTTCTTTTTGAATCATTCATACCAGTGAGCTTCCAAGAGAGAATGTTTCTCCTTCCAGTGATTGTCAGACATGGGCCCATGTTATGTTCATTAAAATCAATAAATGAGATGTATTTTAATCAATTGCCTATGCCATTGAGTAACTAGAGCATCTCTTGTGAGGACCTACTAGCCTGTTAAATTCATCTCCACCTAAAATTTTACTTTGTCCTTCTAAATTGATTACTCAGAAAATGCATGTGCATATAATCAAAATTTGTTCTAGCAAATTTTCTGAATGGTGATTTCTGTCTTCCTGTTTTGCTGTAGCATATGCTTTTGGGGATTACCATGATAACAGTAGATATATATATGAGATTATGTAAGATCAGGACAGAATGGAAATGGGAAGCATTTTAAAGGAAATGGATAGGAGGTATCAGAAATACCTGTTACTTGATTTCTCCAAATATTTATACTTTGATATCCAGACTCCTTGGATTTGTAATCAAAGAAGCCTAAAACAGTAGAGAATTCAAAAGGTGCTGCAGTTAAACAACATATGAGAGCACTATTTGGACAACATTTTCAGCAGTCTAGAGTTCTGACTACACCAGGAAACATTTCCAGTGTTAGTAGTGACATTGTCCTTAACAACAACAACAAGAATTAATGACATTTATTGTGTGCATATTGCATCCTAAGCCATGTTTTTAAGGTTTATATGTATAAAGTGGTTTAATTCAAACTGTATTTCCTAATCTACTTATGGGTAGACTATACAGAACTAAACTAGTCTGATTCCTGCTGCAAATTATTTAGTGAAATTTAAAACTCTCAGTTCATACAATTATTTTCAATCACCAGCAAAAGTGGTCTCTAGGTATTCACTTTTAGCATCCAGATCCTAGCTGATTACCATCAAAAACTTTATTAAGTATATCATCAACACAAACTCACCTGGCACTGAGAGAGCCTTAGGTCCTTCTGCTCAGCTGCTATGCATCAAACAGCTCAATAAGTCCTCTAGTGCTAGCAGCCTTGTTCCTGGATCCCCCCTTTTGGATCCCCTTTTATTCTGGCTCCAAGAAACAAAGAATGACTCAAATCATTGCATGAACAATGAAAACCTATTTTTAACATAAGTTTAAACAATAATTGGAATTAGAAAACTACCAGGAATTATGTTATAAGGACCAGCTTTGCTATCCATTTTTACTCATTGAAAAAGTTTTCATTCTGCATATTTCCTTAGATTTTACTTTGTAACCTGTTGCATCATGCTGAATAAAAATCCCAGAGGTGGTAAGTGCTTAGTTCTGAACCTTGAGTAGGGTATTATATCCTGGGCAATTTTAATTAGAGAGACAATTGGGAATAGCTACATACTGTGAGGTACATGTTCATAAAATTAACATGCAATTTTCATAATTCAATTACTGTAGTTGCTCCTTTTTTATAAAATAAAATTCAAGTTTAGAATGTCATCTTTACCTTGAAATTAGCAATGCTTATTCACTATTTCCAAGATTTCATTTTAAAAGTAGAAAATGTTAGAATTTAAATAAATATGATATATCATTATCAACTAACGATAGCTATTATCATAGTCATATGGGATATTTCAATGATTAAGATGTAGAGTTAATCTGCATAAAAATATTTGCAGCCTAGAGACATATATGATCCTATATTACATTATTATTCATTATTTGTATTTTTTCTCCCACTACTGTGACCCATAGAAGAATAATGAAACAGAATTATAAGTGAGGAAAAAGAGATGTAAGTCATGTGGATGAATGGAAGAGAGAAGGAAAGACGGAGGAAGAGAGACACTTTTGATAATGTTCACAAAGCATTAGAGTTAAAAGTAACAAAAGCAAAACTAATTAAAGCTGAATATCAAGGAATTAAACATATAAATCTGAGTGACTAAAGCAGCAATATAAGCAAAAGTAAATGTAAACACACATGATTTATTTGGGATTTGAGAATGGCAGGTGGGTAAATATAGTGAGAGCTAAGGATTTTATACCAAGCCAAGTTATTCTTCTGTTGAACAATATTAAGGTTATAGAAGCATATAAAAGACCACAGAGCAATGACAGCAACGATTTTCAAAATGCAGGACTCAGGGAATATATTGGGCCACAATTCTTTCTTGTGGCCTCTAAAAGAGGATGAACTTCTTTTAAAAAAGACATAATTTAGGAAACATTGGCAAAAGAAATAACGTTGGCATTTAATGTACTTAAAAGTAGTCTTAAGATAAAAAAATGTACACATGGATACAAATATTATATGTTCTGACAATGAAGAATTAATATAATTGGAAAGGGAGATAAGAAAAAGAAAAAAAATGAAGTAGATTAAGATAATTATCTGATTTATAGAAAATAGATGGGAGTCAAAGAATACCATTAAATCTAACCAGATACTAAAAGTCTAAATAAGAAAATAGGAACCTAAGGGAAATTTCAAAAGCAATAAGAATAGAGGCAACCACTAGAACAAAACTACAAACTTTCTTAAATGTCAATATAATTTTAAAATTACAGAAGAAAGCATATTACATAGAGAATGAAAAATTAATACAGTATAATAAGCATAGTAAGTATAATATATACTATTGTAAAACTTGAGACTTAATATATCAGCTTATCCATAAATTTTAATGAACCTAACTCATTTCTTAAAAGAAAAATAAATTTAATTGTAAATCAGATAGGTACATAGATAAATTCAAAAGTAAGGAAACAATTCAAATGTTACAGTAAAACATGGATAAATTCCTCAATAACCTAAATTTTTGGAAAGCATCTCTAAATATATGTTAAATTATTAAAAATAGTCAAAATAATTAAAAACCTTCAATAAAAGATAGATGTATCAGACATTTCATAAAAGTATTTAAAAACATATTTGTCACAAAATACTATAAACACAATTAGAAAACAAATGACAAATAGGTAGAAGAAATTTGTAACATTAGATAAAGTATTACTGTATCTGTAAGTAGTATAAAACACTCTCAAAATGGAAAGAATCCAAGACCAAAAACTATACAAGAAACTAAAAAAAACATGAATGGTGATTTCCTCAAATTACATAACCATTAAAACATGAAATATTTACATCCGCTAATAGTAAATGCATGCACATCAAAACTACACTGAGATACCATTTCTCATCCATCAGATTATCAACTATTAAAATCTTGGTAACTTATTCTAGGGGTAAAGGTATTAGAAAATAGGCCATCTCAAGATTCATATGTTATGAAAGAAAAGTTGGTTATATTGAACAAAGATATGAATTTGTTTACATTGACTTAGAAATTTCACTGAAGATAACATCTACAAATATGAAAATACTTACTATAGCACCATTTGTAATTCCAAAATATTGGAAGCAAACTAGATGCCGATGAAACTGATTAAAGAAATTGTGGTAAATCCTTATGCAGCAATATGTAGCTGCAAAAAAAAAAATGTGGAGGATTTCTATTAACTTTCATTGATTGATTAATTTTTAGACTATATTGTTACATAAGAAAAGCAGACTGCGAAAGAGTATATATAAAATTTTTCTTTTAGAAGCAAGAGCAAAAATCTATTTAAAGTAAGTTCCTCCAAGTGACATTTCAAATGATTGCCATTGCTTTCAGTTTCTACTTTCATTAGATATGCTCTGAAAATATTTCACTCCTTGGTCAACCACTTGGTAGGTTTAAAAGTACTTTCTTTTATATTATTTGCAGGACAGAGACATATTGTTCACTTGACAATGCAAAATATCTCATATATTTCTTTTACTTGCCATTCTCTAATTTACTAAATGTCCATTTTAAAACATTTTTATTGTTATTTATTAGACTTTACTCTGGAAGCCCAAATACTTTATTTTGTTATTGTATCACTTTACTAAATAAAGCCAGCAATGCAAGAAGAGTGGAGAAAATTGGTTTTCCTCTCAATTTTTCAGGTCTACATGATTAGACTGCTTCTCTGCCTCTGGACACTCTGCACATTTGATGAATACTAACTTCAAGAGTTTTAGAAAATAAATGGATTTTTAGTCAAAAATAAGTCTAGAATAGAAACATTTAAAAAATTTGGTTGATTATCTTATGTTAAAATTAAGATATACTTTTTAACATTTCTTGCTTCTTTTTGTCTGATATTTTTAACACTGAAACAGATTAAAATTACACAAAGTAGATACATATATGTGTCATTAAATGAAGAGATGATAGTCATAGAGATTCTATTATGAAGTAAATAGCTATGAAACTAAAGGATTGGTATGATCATTAGTTAATTATTTTCATTTAATTCTTATACTATCATAGAGGAGAAAAATGCTACTTCATGTGGTTTAAAAAAATGAAGATATTGGGGGGGCAAGGGCAATATACGTAACCTAAACTTTTGTACCCCCATAATATGCTGAAATTAAAAAAAATGAAGATATCATTTAATACATTAAAATTCTTTTAATAATAATTAATATATTTTATTATAATTATTTCATAGTTACAATGTATTAGTAACAAATAGAAATATTTGAAAATATATAAATCCTTCTTTAATTGGAATTAATGTTGTACTAAAAAGGCTCAGCTTTTTTTTTAAATGAAATGCATATTTCATTGAAAATCTAAAGCAATCATCTTACAGATTCTATCTTCCAAGGAGCTATAATTTTCTCTTAGGTGCAGTTTTGTCCATAGATTTAGTAATATCGAGGTCATTTATAATACAAAATGCTAGAGTACAAAATAAGACAAAAATACCACAGGGCCTTTTAAGAAAGCATCTGATATGTGAGACTTAGTACCTATTTGCATATGAAGCATAGTCTGAGTTTGAACAATTGATGACAGTTTAAAGTTTACAGTGTTCCACTTCTTTGATTTTTGTGGATTCGTACAGTGGTCCTTACCCTGTAAAGTTAACCATTTAATTCATTTGGAATATCACGTTCCCTGAGGAATATATTTTCAGATCTGTGCACATCAATAATTTAAAATAAAAGATGAAGCTCTATCAACAATTAAGCTCTTAAAGCATACCTTCTAATTATAAAAAGGATGTTAAAATAGGACAACACTGTAAAGCAGTAAAATGATACTCATTTGTAACATATTGGCAATTTAACTTATTTCTTTTTTTATTATTTCTTAGACACTCTGTGCTGTATTCTTAAGGCAATTCTAATTCTTTAATGCTAGTTTTGAATCACAAGTTTAAGCTGACATTTACTAGGTTCAGTTTCTTATTTCGGGTCTTTAAGTTCCTACATGTTGCTTTTGAAAACTGAAAAGGCATTTCCTTCTTTGACTGTTCTATATTTTTGTAAAAAATTATATTTTTATTGATTTGTAACAATTAATTTTCTGTACTGTACCAAGTAAAATACAGTAAGATATTAAGAAAACTTTATATTCAGGAGTCTGATGTTGTTGATGAGGGTCTGAGAACTTTGTGTCTTACATTTACAACATTTAAATGAAGAATAATTTTTCCTGAAGAAGAACATGTACCTACACATTACTGACTATGTAATGATTTTAACCATTCTCTTTAGGTACACTTGCATGCATTTAACTACATTTTAATAAGTGCCTACTGTTTGGTAGGCACTGTGAACTGAGGAATGGCCTCATTGCAATCATGTGCCACATAACCATGTTTCAGTCAATGGGTAATGCATGTTACGGTGTCCCATAAGATTATAATACTTTATTTTTATTGTACCTTTTTCTATGTTTAGATATGCTTAAATACACAAATACTTGCCATTGTGTTCCAATTGCCTACTGTATTCAGTAGAGTAATATGCTGTACAGGTTTGTAGCCTAGGGGCAATAGGCTATATCATATATCCTAGCTGTGTAGTAGGTTATACCATCTATGTTTGTGTAATTGTCCTCCATGATATTCATACAGCTATGAAATCACCTAATAACACATTTCTCAAAACATATCCCCCTTGTTAAGCAATGCATGATTGTATATTCTTCATAAGTCAAAAAATTCTCTGCAGGGAAAAACCTCTTTTGTCAGCACTACATTTGTGGAAAGCACACCAATACTTCCATTTCAAAAAATTAACTGGAATTTGTAATTTAAATCATGTTTACTATTAATAAATACAGAGATCAGACCATACCTACAGTCTCAAGTGTCCAACTTTTATATAGAATGTCTATTTTATACAAGAAAATATAAGTTTACCAGAAGAATAGTTAATCTAATGCAGGACACAGCCCCAAAGAATGGAATAAGTGAGTGTTTTTTAGAAGGGATAGTAGTCTTTCTTTATCACATGAATTAAAGTTCTTATTCCTCAATATCTCTATATTCTTTGGTATCTTGGTATCTTTCATAATTTATCAGAGACATTCTTGAGGCTATTCATATGGAGGGGTTGATTACTATGGAATTAAAAAATGTCAAAGGTTTATACTTTTATCATTATTTTATTTGACTAATATTTAATGGGATCAATTATGCCTCTAGCATTTAGTTACCTTTGCATGCACCTTTGTCATGTTTTAGATTTACTTTCATACCTTTGGGCCTTCACACATGCTATTCCTCTTGTCTGTAATGACCTTTTCCTTATTCCTTATTTGGATTTTTAATTTGCCCTCAGGTCTTAAGCAAAGTTTGACCTCAAGGAAGCTTTCTCCAACTCTCCAGTATAGTATAAATCAAAATGCTCCTCTTCAGTCTTCACAGATGGTTCTTTGTTATATCTGTAAATGTATTTGTTGTAATACATTGCAATTATTAATTTTCTTATTTACTCTATATTCAGATTCTCTTGTACAACAACTGGTTTTGTACAAGAATTAAGATTTTCAACTGTCACTTATTTAAGTGAATTTCTTGTGTATTTCATACAGTTCTTAAAAATAATGATGTATTTACAATTTTGTGCACCTGCCATTCACATGTAGTTTTGAGGAGTCAAAAATTAGACTATTTTATGCAATATGACATTAAACTAATATTTATTGAATAATCATGTGTCACACACTATGATAGGTACGGAAGGGGGATAGTATGACAAACTTCTGGTCCTGGACATGATGTAAAGTGACTATTACACTAAGTTTTTCAATGAGAAAAATTTAAAGTTTGGGAAATTATCCCCATCCCCCCAAAATCTCTCTCTTGATTGCAGAGAGCAACCAAGGAAGTCAGAGCTTGAAAGTCCAAAAGACTGGCAAGAAAGGAAGAGTTAGTACAAAGAGCAGGGAAAGTAGAGGCTAAGTGAGAAGCAGCAACCTGAGATTTGTAGCATTGTAAATAAATTGGAGAGACTGGAATTGAAGTCCAGACTTTGAAAGTGGCTGAATTGAGGAAGCCGAGATCCCAGAGAGAAGAAAATTAGAAATAATTGAGTTTGCACTATGCATGTGCTTTCCCTGGAGATATTTGCCTACATCATGTGTTATTTATATGCATAGATACATGCATCTATACACATTTATACATGTATCTATATACATAGATGTTTGTCCAGAAACAACCAGGGGATGGTTAAAAATGTTAGCAGAGACATTGTCAATCTGAAGATTCTGAGGTGACTAAATTGGCAGTGTGGGACTGTGTAAGTGGGGACCCTAGGAAACATTCCATACTTTTAGTAGAGATCCTTTAGAAGAATGGGAAAATGGGGAGTTATTCAGGCATACCAACAAATCAAACACCCAGTTGGGTCAGCATTATATCCATATGTATACGTTTGTCCAGAAACAACAGGGGTATGGTGAATGTCAGAAATTAATCTAGTGACCTCTTTATATGGTTGAGAAAAAGCATTTTGTCCAACAAGAAATCTGCAACCAAAAATTACATCCGAGCACACTAAAGTAAAATAAAGATGCTTTCTTTAATTTAAAAAATATACACAAAAACTTGAGGAGAAATCAGTAAGGATATAAGCCCTAAAATAATTCTTCAGGAAAAATGGTGAAGATCCTAAGTGGAAGTATTTGGAAACACAGTAATGGAGAAAGAAATTAACAGTTCAAGAGAGTAAGTAGGTTGGTAAATAAAAATAAGTATTGACTATGATATAAATAAATAAAAATGTCTTGCAGCACTTAAAATATACATGAATTAAAATATTCGTCAACAGTAGTGGGCAGATAGAAGGAAGCAAATGGAATTTAAGAGTCGTGTTCCCTAGAAGTTTCTTAGGTCCATGTTATTCTTAGAAATATGAAAGCAGAAATTTTGGATACATTGAAACAATTCAAAGGTGCATAGTGTAATCATTATAATAAACATTAAAATGATTAAAAATTGTAATTACAATATTAATAAAGGGGTAAATACAAAAATAATAAGCATTTAGTTCATCTAAAAATAAGAAAAGAGAAAAAAGAAAAGAACAGATGGAAAAAAGAAAAAAGTGTATTGTAGATTTAATCTCAAAAATATAACTGTATCTTTAAATGTAAATCCCAAAAAATTTCAGTGAGAAATATTAGAAAAATATTTTCAGACAACTATACTACAACTATACTATAACAACCATAAACTATACTACCACTATACTATAACAGCCATACTGCAACAATGGTATACTAGTTACAAGATACACATTTTAATTGTAAGTATACAGAGCATTCAAAGTAAAATAATGATAACTTACACCATGTGAGTACAAACTAAAAGAACGATAGTATAGCAAATAAGTACCATATAAAATACAATATTAGGCAAGATGTGTTAAGATATATAAAAATAATATAACTTTGATACCCAAACCAGGAAAGGATGCAACAAAAAAAAAAAACTACAGACCAATATCCCTTATGAATAGAGATGCAAAAATTCTCAACAAAATCCTAGCAAATCGAAT
>JAQIFY010002905.1:0-12971 GCA_028533085.1 Varecia variegata | reverse complement strand
AATAAAATGATAATCAAATGGATGCAAAATATACCCTTAAATTATACCTAAAATAGAAAGTTTCACTCTGGCTACTTGTCACACTCTTATTGGTCTCTACCAATTGTATTAAACAATTTTATAAAATTAAATCATTCATGCAAAAATTATTATGCACATCTACACCTAAAAATCTTTATGTGTACTGAAATGATAATGTATTCTCCCCTCAATATTTAGTATCAATAACCTTGTAACAGATTTTTTCATTGTTCTGTCATCATCAAGAGGAAAATTACTTATAACTTCAAGAATGGCTGGAGAATATGTTCTGGAAGCCCTAAAAGAGTTATTTGTGTTCCAGAGAAACACCAAAGTAATAGAAAAGAAAATTACACATATCTGAAATGCTGAAAAGATTTCCGTTCACTTTTAAAATACAAAACCCTTCGTTTCTCATAGACTAAGTGACTAGGTAACTCTAATAGTTTGAATATGAAGGTGTAAGTCCAACTGTTGTTCTATGGTGTGTTTGAATTAATTTTTGGGTTTGTTTTTGTTTTATTTATTTATTCATGTTTTATTTCAGCGTATTATGGGGATACAAATATTTAGGTTACATATATTGCCTTTGCCCCACCCGAGTCAGAGCTTCAAGCATGTCCATACCCAGATGGTGCACACTGCACCCATTAGGTGTGTATATACCCATCCCTTCCTCCTCTTTCATATCTGCCCGACAGCCAATGAATGTTACTGCTATATGTGCACATAAGTGTTGATCACTTAATAGCAATTTGAGGGTGCATATATATGGTGCTTGCTTTTCCATTCTTGTGATACTTCATTTAGTAGAATGGGCTCTAGCTCTATCCAGGATAATACAAGAGGTGCTAGATCGCCATTGTTTTTTGTGGCTGAGTAGAACTCCATGGTGTACATGTACCACATTTTATTAATCCACTCAGTATTGATGGGTACCTGGGTTGTTTCCACCTCTTTGCAATTGTGAAATGTGGCACTATAAACATTCCAGTGCAGATGTATTTTTTATAAAATGTCTTTTTTTCCTTTTTGGTAGATGCCCAGTAATGGGACTGCTGGATCAAATGGTAGGTCTACTTTTAGCTCTTTGAGGTATCTCCATATTGCTTTCCACAGAGGTTGCACTAGTTTGGAGTCCCACCAACAGTGTATGAGTGGTCCTGTCTCTCTGCATCCACACACATTTATTGTTTGGGGACTTTTTGATTCTCACTGGGGTTAAGTGATATCTCATTGTGGTTTTGATTTACATTTCCCTGATGATTAGAGATGTTGAACATTTTTTCATATGTTTGTTGGCCATTCTTCTGTCTTCTTTTGAAAAATTTCTATTCATGTCCTTTGCCCACTTTTTGATAGGGTTGTTTCATTTTTTCTTGTTGATTTCCATGAGTGCTATATAGATTCTATTTATCAGCCTTTTACCAGATGTATAACATGCAAATATTTTCTCCCATTCTGTATGTTGTCTGTTTGCTCTCATGAAAGTTTCCTTGGCTGTGCAAAAGCTTTTTAATTTGATCAGGTCCCATTTATTTATTTTTATTGCTGTGATTGCCTTTGGGGTCTTCATAAATTCTTTGCCTATGCCAAGGTGTGTAAGAGTTTTTCTAACATTTTCTTCTAGAATTCTTACAGTTTCATGCCTTAGGTTTAAGTCTGTTATCCACTGTCAGTGGATAGCTGTCAGAGTTGAGAGGTGCGGATCCTGTTTCAGTCTTCTACATGTGGCTACCCAATTTTCCCAGCACCATTTATTGAATAATCTTTTATTGAATAATCTTTTCCCCAGTGTATGTTTTTGTCTGCTCTGTCAAAGATTAGATGGCTATATGAGGATGATTTTATATCTGGGTTCTCAGTCCTGTTCCATTGGTCTATGTTTCTGTCCCTGTGCCAGTACCATGCTATTTTAGTTACTATAGCCATGTAGTATAGCTTGAAGTCTGATAAATTGAAACCTCCCATTTTATTTTTTTTGCTTAAGAATGCTTTTGCTATACGGGGTCTTCTCTTGTTTCATATGAAGTGTAGAATTATTTTTTTCTACATCTGCAAAAAATGATGTTGGTATTTTAATGGGGATTGCATTAAATCTGTAGATCACTTTGAGTAGTATAGACATTTTAGCAATATTGATTCTGCCAACCCATGAGCATGATATGATTTTCCACCTGTTTACATCCTCTGCTATTTCCTTCCTCATTGATTCATAGTTCTCCCTGTAGAGGTCTTTCACCTCCTTAGTTAAATATATTTCTAGGTATTTTATTTTCTTTGTTGCTATTGTGAAGGTTATTGAGTCTTTGATTGAGTTCTCAGTTTGACTGTTGGTGTATAGGAATGCTATTGATTTGTGTACCTTGTTTTTGTAACCTGAGACTTTGCTAAATTTGTTTATCAGTTCCAGAAGTCTCATGGCAGAATCTTTGGAGTTTTCTAGTTATAAGATCATATCGTCAGCAAAGAACAATAGTTTGACTTCTTATTCCCCCATTTGGATGCCAGTGATTTCCTTCTCTTGTCTGATTGCTCTGGCTAGGACTTCCAGCACTATGTTCAATAGAAGTGGTGATAGAAGGCAACCTTGTCTGGTTCCAGTTCCAAGCAGGAATGCTTTCAATTTTTCCCTGTTCAGTATGATGTTGGCTGTGGGTTTGTCATATATGGCTTGTATCATTTTTAGATGAGTCCTGTCTATGCCTGTTTTCTTAAGCATTGTTATCATAAAAGAGTGGTGAATTTTTTTGAATGCTTTTTCTGCATTTATTGAGAGGATCATATGGTCTTCATTTTTACTTCTACTTATGTGTTGAATTACATTTATAGATTTGTGTATGTTGAACCATCCTTGCATCTCTGGGATGAAGCCCACTGGGTCATGATGGATTATTTTTTTGATAAGCACCTCAATTTGGTTTGCTAGGATTTTGTTGAGAATTTTGGCATCTATATTCATAAGGGATATTGGTCTATAGTTTTCATTTTTGTTGAGTCCTTTCCTGGTTTTGGTATCAGGGTGATGTTGGTTTCATAAAACCTGTTGGGGAGGATTCCTTCCTTCTTGATGTTGTGGAATAATTTCTGCAGGATAGGCACCAATTCTTCTTTGTAGGTCTGGTAAAATTCGGGTGTGAAACCATCTGGTCCAGGACTTTTCTTTTTAGGAACGGTTTTTATTGCTGCTTCAATTTTGGTGCTTGATATTGGTCTGTTCAGTAATTCTATTTCTTCCTAATTGAGCCTAGGAAGGCTGTGTGTTTCTAAGGATTTATCCACTTCCTCCACATTTTCAAATTTATGTGTATATAGGCTTTTATAGTATTCATGGATGATATTTTGTATTTCTGAAGTATCAGTCATACTTTCTCCTTTTTCATTCCTCATTGAGCTTATTAGAGTCCTATCTTTTCTGCTTCTCATTAATCTAGCAAGAGGCATGTCAATTTCATTTATTTTTCAAGGAACCAACTTTTTGTTTATTAATCTTCCATATAGTTTTTGTTTTGTTATTGATTTTATTTAGTTATGCTCTGATCTTTGTTATTTCTTTTCTTCTGCTGGGTTTGGGGTTGGTTTGTTCATCCTTTTCCAGTCCATTGAGATAATTCATTAGATTGTTGATTTGTGATCTTTCTGTCTTTGGCATGTAGGAATTTATGGATATAAATTTTCCTCTCAGGACTGCTTTAGCTGTGTCCCACAGATTTTTGATAACTTGTGTCGCCTTTATCATTTAGTTCAAAGAATCTTTTAATTTCCATCTTAGTTTCTTCCTTAACCCAATAATCATTCAACAGAAGATTTAGTTTGTTTAGTTTCTATGACTTTGTGTAGAGATGAGAGTGTCTGTTGGAGTTGATTTCTAATTTTATTCCACTGTGGTGTGAGAAGATGCATGGTATAATTTCTATTTTTTTTAAATTTTTTGAAACATGTTTTGTGGCCTAGGATATTGTCAGTCTTAGAGAATGCCCCATGAGCTGATGAGAAAAACCTATATTCAGTGGTTTTGGGTAGAATGTTCTGTAAATGTCAGTCAGACACATTTGTTCTAGAGTTCTGTTTAAGTCCATTGTTTCTTTGTTTATTTTCAGTTTGGAGTATCTGTCCTGTTCTGTCAATGGGGGTGTTGAAGTCCCCAGCTATTATGGTGTTGCTGTTTATCATTTTGTTTAGATCAAGTAGGATTTGCTTTATGAATCTGGGCACACCTGAGTTAGGTGTATAAATATGTAGAATTGTTATGTCTTTTTGTTGAATTGTATCCTTCACCATTATATAGTGACCATCTTTGTCTTTCATTACTTTTGGTGATTTGAAGCCTAACTTTTCTGAAGTCAGAACTGCTACACCAGCTTTTTTTTTGGTTTTCATTTGCATGGAATATGTTTCCCATACCTTTCCCTTGAGTCTGAATGCATCCTTGTGGGTTAGATGTGTTTCCTGAAGACAGCAGATACTTGGCTTGTGTATATTTATCCATTTGGCCAGCCTATGTCTCTTTAGTGGTCAGTTCAACCCATTCACATTTATTGAAAGAATTGATAAGTGAGGCAGATTTCCGTTCATCCTCCTGAGTTGAACTTCCATTTCTTTGTTTTCTCTCTTAAGCCTTTGCGGTATCTGGCCTTTGACCTTTAGCTTTTGGATGATTTTTATACTGGTGAGTATTTATCTTGCTGATCTGCTGTTCTGAGTACTTCCTGGAGGTCAGGTCTTGTCTTAATGAATTCCCTCAGTCTTTGCTTGTCTAAGAAGGTTTTTATTTCTCCTTTGTATAAGAAACTTAGTTTTGCAGGATACAAAACTCTAGGCTGGGCATTATTCTGTTTGAGAAGAGTGAGAATGGGGCCCCAGTCTCTTCTGGCTTATAGGGTCTCATTTTAGAAGTCTGCAGTTATGTGATGGGTTTTCCTTTGCAGGTTACCTGCTTCTTTCACCTTACAGCTTATAGGAGGGCCTCTTTCATATTTATTTTAGACAGTCTGATGACTACATGTCGTGGTGTCTTCCTGTTTGCAATTAATTTCCCAGGAGTCCTTTGAGATTCTTGTACCTGTATATCTAGATTTCTAGCAAGGCCAGGGAAATTTTCTTCCATTATATCCTCGAATAGTTTACTCAACCTTTATTTATTTTCTTCTTCACCTTCAGGGATGACTATAATTCTCATGTTAGGCCTCTTCAAGAAAAATTCACTAAGGGAATTGAAATATTAAAGAAAAATCGAACAAAACTTCTGGAAATGAAGAATTTATTCAAGGAATTACAAAACACTGGAAAGCCTCAAGAATAGGGTAGATCAAACAGAAGAAATAATCTCAGGGATTGAAGATAACACCTTCCAATTAAATAAGTCAGTCTCAGAGATAGAGCAGAGAAATAAGAGAAAAGAGCAAAGTCTATGGTTTGTTTTAGCCAATAACATTTTCTGTTCTTCTTTACTCAACTTGCAAGGCCTAGGATATAGACTACATACTCCAAAAAACCTCCCCACCACAGCCTAGATTATCAATCTTACTTGACTTCCTATAGCATAGTCTATACTATTATCTAGCAATTGTGTATGTTCTCTTTTAAAACTGCTCTAATAGCTTTGTGTTACAAATCTCAGTTCTCTAAAGCAGCTTTATGCTCCTGCTCCTGTGTTTGGAATCAACGTCTTCTATTAATATTTCTCTTGAGGCAGAATCATAGAACCTTAGGCCTAAAAGAATTCTAAGGTCATCCTGCAACCTCTCTTCATTTTATAGATGATAAAATAATCAAGATCCAGAGATGACTATAACCAAGACTAGAATCCATATCTCTTGACTTCTAATCCCTTGTTCTTACCCCTATATTATTTTCTTCCCTGTTCTCAGTGCCTAACCCAGTGTGGACTCCCAGGAAGCTGCTGAGGAATACTTGCCCAGATGAAGCAATTTTCACGGGTCTTTAGGTTATTGCTACTGCCTTCAAACATTGCCAAGTTCTGTACTCATTTATGAATGCTTCATAAGTTGTATCTATAGGTTTCTAAAAGTCAAGTGGCATTTATCATTTAATTTTTAATTTTCCTTCTTTGTTTTTCAAATGCTACTTGAGATATTTTAGTGGCCTAATATATGTGTGTGTATATGTAAATTGCATGTATATACCTATGTATGTATTATTTTAACACAAAATCTGAAGGAAACATAGCTTGAATAAAATTGTTACTTTTAGAATGGGATAAACCCCTCACAGTTTTGAAATCTGGCACCAGATAGCCCAGGGAAAACTGCTACAATTCCTAAACAAATCTGCAGTTTAGATTAAAAACAAAACTGTTTACTTATCTGACTTTCTTGCAAAGACCCTCAGGGAATTTAGGTTCATCTTTCCTGTACACATATGTTATGTATCTGTGGCAAATGCCCAGGACTTAATGGATTTTTAAAAACAGATTAGAATGTGTATCTTCTTAAAGACACTGAAACTATTGCTTTTTGAAAGGTATTTCTGTCATAGCTCACAAAAGCCGGTTATACCTCACAAAGGAATGTTGCCAGTGTTTCCAATAAATGAGAGCACAGATGCCACTTAAGGGTAAACCAACAACACCACAACCTGCTGAAGGATGGGTATTTGCTCTGTCGTTTCTTTTTTTTGACTGAATAGTAAAGAAGTTGCATGCATGAAGCACTATATGAGCTAGAATGAATGTATCTTTATTGGTGTTCAGCCAAACTGAAAATATTACATGCAAGCTATTCAATCTCAGTCCAGTCAAAAGCAAAGCTGGTTAAATTGTCCTTTATTTAGAAATGTTAAGTGATTGGGAAGGGATTGAGGTGAACCTAGATATCAAAGCATTTTTGAAGTATCTATCATATCCATTTTCTAGTCATAATGATTGATAATCCTAAGTATGCTGGCACTTTTACTCACCCTTGAAATATAGCTGCTACCTATGGATTTCACATTCTAACTTTTGCTATTGGCTTCTAATCCAAGTGGTCACAACAGATTCATCAGGTAGCTTATTCTGCCTCAATATTAATGAGAACTTTTAAACACTATTTAGGAATTAGGTATTTCTTTTCAAATTGAATAAAATCAGGGAGGACTATTGGGAGGTAAAACAGGGTATTAATGTGCCTTAATTGTAGCTTTCATGTTCTGCCATATCTCTAGGATCAATTATATAATAACAGCCAGGCAGGTGATTTATTTTTCACGTATTTTTTTCAGTCAAGCTGAGAAGTGCAATGATCTTGTAAACTGGAGCAGCCTCTGGATCAGATATGATCAGCTTAATTCAGTTTAAATACTCCCTAGAAATACTACATCATAGATAATAATAAGCTTTAGCGATCATTTAACTTAAATTTGGGGGCCTGTGAATTTTTGTGTACTTGACCAATTAAGGCAATTAAGAAGGGTTATTCATCATAACTTTAAAGTATTTCCCATTAATGGCCCACATAGAATTTTCCTGGCATTGCCTGTTAGATTGTCTGCATCCCCAACTGAATTGCAACATTTTCAGAAGTGGCATGCTGTCCTGTTCGCCATCATATCCCAGGTGCCTAGCGCCATTCAAATATTTGAATTGAATCAGATCTTCAATATAATGAGGTATTTGACACTAACAGTGAGAAACAATGATTTGTGTATGGGTTGCCTTTGGTGTTTAAACCTATTATTTAAACTATTATGCTCATGAATAGACAAAATCAACATTGTTAAAATGTCTATACTACTCAAAGTGACCTACATATTCAACACAATCCCTATTAAAATACCAACATCATTTTTCACAGATCTACAAAAAATAATTCTACACTCCATATGGAACCAGAGACCCCGTATAGCCAAAACAACCTAAGCAAAAGAACAAATTAAGAGGCATCAGTTTACCAGACTTCAAGGTGTACTACAAGGTTATAGTAACCAAAACAGCATTCATTTATTTTTATTTCAGAATATTATGGGGTTACAAACCCTTTGGTTACATGAATTGCCTTTGCACTGCCCAAGTCAGAATAAAAATTTTTTAAAAAATGAATAAAACTAACTAACTAAATAAATAAATTCAACAGTTTTGGCGACAGTAAGCATTCAATAGGATGCCAGTAAGTATTGCTAACCCGTATTAGAAAAACTTTATAAAAAGTGATTTGGGTATTAGTAACTTTAAAGCTCAAAGTGCTTGTGGATAATTCATAAGTTACTTTGTAAGAGTGAATGTGTCTGTATTCTTTTGTTTATAAAGATTTTTTATTGAGATATATAAAGATATAATACTTGTATATCACCCTTAGAAAGCATATTTCTCCATATGTGTAATTTCTTTTCTCATTCCCTTGAATCTGTGTCATATTCTGTTTCTAAACTTTATATTGAATTGCAAATTCTCACAACATCCAATTTCTAGCCAAATAGAAAAAAAATGGATGAGATGATAATATATTCAAAAATAAGGCATATTAATGTATATAATTATATTAAAATGGCCTTCATCTTGTTGTCTCTTCCTTCATTTCCGGGATTCAGGCTATAAGAAAACACTTTCTCAGAGTAATCCCTTTAAGGACATGTTATGATCTGGTGAGATTGATCAAATCAATCCTGGAGGATTTGGGGATCACACCAATCAGTCTTTGCCTATTTTACTAGTATTAGTCTACACTGACTCTTCCATTCTCTGGTTACTTTTATACTCACACTATCCATTCCATGGCCACTGAGTATTAAATATCTGACTATAGTATATTCAATTAGAAAAATTCATATCTAAAATCTACCACTACTTCTACTACCTGTCAAATAGACCATGACCATTTAGAAAGGGCACCAAAAATGCCATCTTAATCAAAGAATGTTTTAATAGCAGAGATGACCTATTTAGGTATCTAATGCTTGCATTACCTTCTGGATTTTATTTTTGTTTAGGAATCTTTCAACAATGCTTGTATATCCACTTGCAAAACTAGGATACTAGTCTCCTTCCTAGAAAGAATCCCTGAATTTGACCTCCCCCCACC
Organism: Varecia variegata; assembly: GCA_028533085.1. NCBI lineage: Eukaryota > Metazoa > Chordata > Mammalia > Primates > Lemuridae > Varecia > Varecia variegata. The sequence continues at coordinate 3,933 of JAQIFY010002905.1, read as the reverse complement.
AAATCAAGTAAGCAAACAAAAAATTCACACGTGTGATTTGCTTATAAAATACCAGGTACAAGATAGAAGTCTGTAGATGAATATTGGACTGTATATCTCTAGAAGCAATTTATTCACTTAGTAGGATTAGCAAAGAATGAAAAAAGTTTATTTTCAGAAAAAGGAGGGAACATCACTATGGAAATAAGCCAGTTGTTTCTCAATCTATAGAAGTTAATGAATGACAGACAGACCAGATATTTTGCCCCATTATTCCTTTTCATTATCTTTTGCTATTTCTGAGAGAGCTTGCTAGTAACAAAAGACTAAGTTTAAAAGTTGTCATCATTATTATCATGTTTAACTAATTTTGAACCTACAGTGTCAAACCTTAATACTTACAGGTTGCATCTATTTGAGAATATGAAAAATTCAATATGAAATGTGGAGCATATTCTGTATTAGAAGGATTTAGTATGACATCTATATCTCAGGATGCTGGTTGGATTGATTTTAAATGATCACAATAATTCTTGTTTGAAGGCTTTTTTTTTTCTTGGCATTCATTATACATGTGAATGTTGCTGTTTTAACCTTCTGTGATTTCATTCTAATCTATTTAAAAGTTTTTAATGGGAACCCCGGGGCTAGGGTCTACTTTGAAAACTATTAACAGCATATACTACATTGGAGAGTTCAGGGAAAAATAATTCAGCAACAGTTCTTAACTAATTCTTCATATTAGAATATGAACAACAGAATTTACTCATCTACTTCCCCAGCAAAATCTTGCATGTTCAGTTTCACTTTCCCAACCTCCTCTCCAGGTCACAGATATATAAAAATTCCCCCTTCTACCAGAACTCAACTATCAACTAGAGTTAATGTCTCTAGTTTCTTCCCATTTGAATTCATCAGGCTTACGGCTTCCTGAATGATTTTACTTAAATAACCTTTTTATCAAGTCACTATTTGACCTAAGAACCTTATTGTCTACCATATCAAATACAAAGTCTCCACCCACTTTTGAAGGGACTCTTTTCTGCCTCCACAGCTAACTAGCCAATATGTAAACTTGGAAGAAAGCCAGCAGACTTTTCAGGCAGGGTTAAGATAGACAATCTTAGAAATAAACAGCTATCTAAAGGTAGCTGGGCACAGGAGAGATTAGAAGCCAAGATATCTGAGACATCTAAAGTTCTTACAGGTTAGAGCACATATTAATTCTATGCAAGGTTTCAGGGGATGGAAGGTCTTAAAGATAAAGACAGGAAATGGCTCGAATGTGGTAGCTATGTCAGTCAGCTATTTCTGACCACCTCCTAAAATAAATAAAAAGACACCTATTTATCAGTGTATGGGTCACTGAGTGATTCTGCTAATAGACTGAATGGGGAAACCTAGCATGGCTTCTCTGTCTAGATTCTTCTTAGCCTCTCTGAGCATGCATTCTTTCCTTCTGGATGTGGGGCAGGACCTTCTTTGGAATGAGGGTCTTATGACTTACAGCCAAACAAGATAGGTCAGATAATTTCTTTATGACCAGCTTTTACACAAAATATTTTTAGTTTTTATGGCTGGCTTTCGAGAAAAGGGGTTCTGGTTTCTATGAACAGCCTTGGGGAAGAGGGATTCTAGTTTCTATGGCTAGCCTTGTGGGAGAATGGGACTAAGAGACAGGAGAGCTGAATGTCGGAGAAAAGAACTTTTGCTTCTGAGGTTGCTTCTGAAGCTTCTTCTGATGCCTTCATTTTTGGTATTGTTTTCTGAGCCCCAACAGTGGTCAGCTGATGGGTCAACTGGGGGACTAGCTTGTGTAGCAAATGAATCTCAGATAACTCAACTTTCCTCCATGTATCTCTCATATCTCTCCAGCAGTCTAGCTTAGGCATCTTGTCATGGTGTTGGCAGAAGTCAAAGAGAGGAAACACAAATACACAAGCACTTTTTGAGTCTCTGTTTACATTAATCTTGCTAATGCCCTATTGGCCACAGCAAGGTACATGGCCAAGACCAGAGTCAGTATGGAATGCACCACCAAAAGGCTTGGATACAGAGAGGCATGACCATAGTAGTTTAAAAAAAATCAAGACAATAGCCTTATAGGAAACGTGTAGTGAAAGGAACTCTAACTCTTATATTAGGATAGATGCTACTTGCCTTTTGTCCATTTTTCCTCCTTATTTTATTTGTAAAGCAAGTGTGTGCTCATGAATGAACTATATTTATGTTGTAATAGCAATTGCTGCTAATTTCCCAATAAAACTTTGTGGCAAAAGTGCTTGTCCTGTATTTTATGTATTCCCAGGAGTCATAGAAAAAAGGAATATGCCACCTGGAAATGTTCCACAAAACTAACTACTTTGGGGAATTCACAAACATTGCACAGATGGAAGTGTTATTTGAAAAAATAAGTGATCACCAATCCTTCAAGATACATAGCTTACACTTCTAAATTGAATTTCAATATTGCCCAGAAACGTAATGACTGTCTATTCTGGTTCTTGGCTTTTGGTCAGTCCCACTACCTTCTGCCAAGTAGTATTTGAAACATTAACCCCAGAATTCTCTGCCACCTTCCTTGCTTAGTCCTAACCTGTCCGTACCCTGATTCCATATCCATTGGGCTTTAAACTCTTAGCTTTTTGATCCTGAAGTAAATCTTTGTTTTTGGCTCCTGCTTAGTTATGCTGTTTCCCAAGTATTTGAACTCACCTCTCTGTCTCCTGGTATTCCCCAAAGTCTCAGTTAGAAAAGACATGCCCAAGCTTGTCCCATCCTCTTTAAAACCAATCTTCCCTGGTAATTAGTCAAATGATGTCATGTAAAGGCCGGTGCTGGAGAGGGGGACAATAGTGAACATTATAACCATAGTGTCTAGTATCTCTAGAGCTTATAATTTAGTGGGGAAAACACACAATAATATTTGAATGGATTGAACAAAGTAAACAAAATGCTAAGAGGACCTGTTTGCTATCACTTTTCTTCTCATTTCTTACTCACCAAAACCAGAAGCGTGCTAAGGAAGTGGATGGGTGGTCACTGTGTATGTGACCTAAAAGTGTAGCTGAAATCTCTCACTTGTGTACACAAACTTCCTGATATCTGAGAGCTTACTCAATGTTAGATACTGTATTTGGCACAGAGGTAAGATAAAACAATAAGACCCTCATGTCTCTTCTTAAGGCAGCTATAAATTAGTAAGAAGAAATATATAGTGTATTGATAGTTCTGATTGATAGACTCTGAAACTTCAGAGTTCTAGCATGAGAAAGATGGTAAGATCATGAATTCTTTCATCTGGTAAATGGATGTCCTTAAAAGTTTTGGCATGCTGGTTATGTAGCCAGCTTTTCTCCAATAAGGAAAAAAGACCATCATAGGGTATTCCTGGGGAAAATAATTTATAGATGCCTGTAGTCATGCATTAACCTACTTTGAATCTCCAGAGTTTGCCTACAAGATAAGAAAGAAGTTATGAGGCACTGCAAAGAAAATATACCCTTCACTTCTCTGACTCTGGTAGATTACTGAAATAAGGATAGGTAAGATCTTGGTTTACCGCAATGAATTAATTATAGAAAAATGTCTTAACAATAGAAAAAAAGTAGTTTATTTTTAAAACCTATTGCTCTGACAAGCCCCCCAAAAACTAATTCCCACAACAAATATATGCTCTACAAAGCCTGCCTGCATCTGAGCACCATCTGCCTCACCAAACACATCCCCTGCTAGTTGCTACCTGGCTGACTCTTCCACAAGTCTACTGGCATCATTTCAGCTTCTGAGGCAGGTCAATTTATACTGGATGTTTTCCTCTTCCTGGAGATCTCTAAGCATTGGTCCCATCCCTTGCAACCCCAATAACCAGTTTTGACTTTACCCTAAAGATCTCAGCTTAGATGTCACTTTCTTAGAGAAGTATCCTCTTTCTATCCTACCTAACATGTTTTC
>JAQIFY010002904.1:0-12973 GCA_028533085.1 Varecia variegata | reverse complement strand
CTGGTTCCAGTTCGAAGTGGGAATGCTTTCAATATTTCCCCATTCAGAATGATGTTGGCTGTGGGTTTTTCGTTCTCTAAGATTGACCATATCCTAGGTCATAAAGCATGTCTTAAAAAATTTAAAAAAATAGAAATTATACCATGCATCTTCTCAGACCACAGTGGAATAAAAGTAACAATGAACCCTAACAGAAATCCTCATTTCTTCTCAAAGTCATGGAAGCTAAACAACCTTTTACTGAACAATTATAATATAAATGAAGAAATCAAGATGGAAATCAAAAGATTCTTTGAATTAAACGACAATGGAGACACAACCTATCAGACTTAAGCAAGCATGCAATCCCACCACTACATAGGTTCCTTTTTAAGAGTTGTCTTCTTCCTACAAAATTACTTCTGCCTTCAGTGTTTTCCAAAGGATACTCTCTCACTTCTTCCTTTCTCAGAGTTAAGCAAGCATGAAATCCAGCAGCCGATAGTTGTTTTCTCTAAGGGAATGTAAGCGTTCCTATAGATGACTCATTTGTGTGTAAGACTTACCCTCTTCCTGTGAAATGACTTCTGTCTTCAGTGTTTTTGATAGGATACTCTCTAGTTTGTTCCTTTCTCAGAGTTAAGGGAGCTGGCAGTCCAGCCCAGATGATTGCTTTCTCTAAGGGAATGTAAGCCTTCCTATACAGCTTCCTTTTTAAGGGTTACCCTCTTCCTATGAAATGACTTCTGCCTTCAGTGTTTTTGAAAGGATACTCTCTCACTTCTTCCTTTCTCAGAGTTAAACAAGCATGTAATCCAGTCCCCGATATTTGCTTTCTCTAAGTGAACATAAGCATTCGTATATATGATTCCTTTCTGGAGAAGACTTATTCCTAGGACATCACTTCTTTCCTAAGTGTGCTTGACAGGAAACTCTCACAGTTTTCCATTCTCAGAGTTAAGCAAGCGTGGAATACAGGCCCCAATTGTTGCTTTCTCTCAGGGAATGTAAGGGCTCCTATATATGACTCTTTTCTGGCTAAGAGTTATCTGCTTCTTTCAAAATGACTTCTTTCTTCATCATAAATTGGAGCTTTCTGTGCCCTTAAACTAACCGCTAAATCTAAGGCATAACTCTAACCAGAACCCCTATCCCCTACCTTAATACTAACTGTGAACCATAACCCTAAAACTACCCTTAAAACTCTAACACTAACCCTAACCCTAACCACAAGCCTAAGCCTAACCCTACCCCTTTGAACAACTCTAAACCTTAACCCTAACACTCACCTTAACCCCTAAAGCTCACCATAATCCTAACCCTAAATCTTAACACTAACACTAAACCTAACCTGAAACCCTAACCCTAAACCTAACCCTAAATATCATACTCACACATCTTCCATTCTCAGTGTTAATCAATCCTACAATCCTGCTATGCCATGCATGAGATTAGGCTCCATGCGAGTCCTGCATTACAGTCAGGGCCCAGGCCCCATTGTACGATGCAGTGGTGTCCCAGCGACCCTGCCAGCACCCTCTCACTATAGATTAGTCAAGTCCTGTGCCCTTAAACTAACCACTAAATCTAAAACGTAACAGTAACGCTAACCCCTAACAATAACCCTAAACCTTGACCCTAACCCCCAACACTAAATTGAAACCCTAACTTTAACCATAGCCCTTAACCCTATCCCTAACCCCTAAACCTAATCCTAATTCCTAACCCTAATCCTAACCCTAACTCTAAACCCTAACCCTAACCCTAACCATGACCCTGACCCTGACCGTAACCCTAACCATAAACCTAACCCTAACCCTGACCCTAACACTAACCCTAACCATAACCCTAACCCATAACCCTAACTCCTAACCCTGACACTGACCCTGATCCTGACACAAACCCTGACAATAACCCTGACCTTTACCCTAACCTGACCCTAAACCTGACTCTGACCCTGACCCTGACCCTGACCCTAACCCCTGACTCCTAACAGTGACCCTGATGCTGACACTGACCCTGTCCCTGACCCTAAACCTAACCAAACCTCAACCCCAAACCGAACCCGAACCCGAACCTGATCCCTACCATTACCGTACCATAACCCTAACCGAACCCTAACCCAACCTAACACTGCCCTTAGCCTACCCTACCCTACCATAACCGAAACCCTTACCCAACCCTACTGTACCCTAACACTAACCCTAACCACACCCTACCCCTAACCCTAACACTACCCTTAAACTTACAATTACCATAACCCTAAACCTATCCCTAACCCGAACCCCAACCGCAAACACTAACCCTAACACTCATCCCTAACCCTAAACAGAACACTAACCCTAACCATTAACCCTAAACCCAACTCTACACCAACCCTAACCCTAACCCTAACTCTAACCCTAACCCTAAACCTACCTTATCCCTAATGCCTACCTGTAGCCCTACCCCAACCCCAACCCCAACCACAAGAACAACCACAACCCTAACCCTAACCCCTAACCCTAAATTCTAACCATAATCCTAACCCAATTGTAGCCCTACCCTACCCTTACCCTACCCAACCCCTATCCTATGCTAACCCTAATGCTAACCCTAACCCCAACCCTACTTTAACCCTACCGTTAACCTTATCCTAAACTTAAACTTAACCTCTAACCCCTAACCCTAACCCCAAACCTAACCCTAAAGCTAAACCTAACCCCCAACCCTAAATGCAACCCTAACCAGAAACCTAACCCTAACCCTAACCCTAACCCCTAACCATAACCCTAACCCCAAACCCAACCCCACCCTAACCATAACACCAAACCCCCTAACCCCAACCCCAGATCCACCACAATTACTAAGCCAAACATAACCACTACCCATAACCCTTACCCCTAACCCTAACCATAATCCCAAACCCTACCCCTACACCAAACCCTAATCCTATCCCTAACCCAACCCTACCCTAACCCTACTGTACCCTACCCTACCTATACCCACCCTATGCTAACTGTAACCCTAACTATAAGCCTAACCCTAAGCCCTAACCCTAAACCATAACCCTAATCCCTACAGTAAACCTAACCCAAACCCCTACACAAAACATAACCCAACCCAACCCAACGATACCCTAAACCTAACCCTATCCCTAATGACAATTCGACCCCACCCCCAACCCTAAACCTAACCATAACCCCAATACTAACCGCAACCCCAACCCGAACCCACACCCTACCATAAAACCTAACCCCAAACACAACCCCCAACACCAACCCAACCCTAACGCCAACCCAACCCACACCTGTAACCCTAAACCTAATGCCAAACCCAACCCCAATGCCTAACACTAAACCTAATCCCAACCCCAACCCCAAACCAACCCGCAAACCTCACCCCAACCCCTAAACCCAACCCCAACCGTAAACCTAACACTAACCCCAATGCTAACCCTACGCTACCCTAACCCTACCCTAACCCTAACCCCTAACCACTGCCCTCTACACTCTACCCTAACCTTAATCCTAACCCTAACCCCAACCCGAAACCAGAGCCCACTGCCTACCCCTACCCCTACCCCTAACCCTAACACCAATGCCAACCACAACCCCAACCCCTAACACTAACCCTTACCCTAACCAGAACCCTAACCCAATCCTACCCTAACCCTACCTTAACCCTAACCCTGACCCTACCCTTAACCTTACTGTTACCATAACCCTAACCCTAACACAAACCCCAACCCCAAACCCCACAACTAACCCTAACACTAACCCCGAACCCTAACCCTAACACTAACAATAACCCTTAACCCTAACCCTAACCTAATCCTAAACCCAATCCTAACACCAACCCTAAATGTAACACTAAACCTAACCCTAACCACGACCCTAAACCCAACCCTAACTCCTCCCCAAACCCCAATTCGAACCCCTCACTAAACCCTTCCCTAAGACAAACCCCTAATCCTAACCCTAACCCTACACTAATCCCAACCCCAACCCCAACCAAAACCCTAAACCTAAACCCTAACTCTAACCCTAACCACTATACTAAACCCAACCCCAACCCGAACCCCTAACCACTAACCCTGACCATGACCCTGACCCTGAACCTAACCCAACCCCAACCCCGAACCAAACCCGAACCCGAACACGAATACTACCCTTACCATACCTTAACCATAACCCTAACCCTAACGCAACCCTACACTACCCTTACCCTACCCAAACCTAACCCTAACCCAAACCCAATCCCACCATACCCTAACCCTAACCCTAACCCTAACTCTAACCCTAACCCCAACCCTACCCCAACCCTAAACCTAAATTGAAACCTAACCAAAACCCTAAACCTGACCTAACCCTAACACTGACCCAAACCCTAACCCCAACCCTAACCCCTACCATAAACCTAATGCCTACCCCTACACCAAACCCTACCCTAACACCAGGCCTAAGCACAACCACAACCCTAACCTTAAACCCTAACCCTAACCATTAACGCTAACCCTAACCTCTAACCATAACCCCTAGGCCAACCCCAAACCCTAACCCCGAATTGTAACCCCAACTCAACGACAACCCGAACCCCTAACCAAAACGCTAAACCTAACCCCAACCCAACCCCAGCCCCAATTCCAAACCCTAACCCTACCCCTAACCCTAACCCCACACCCCACACTAATCCTAACCCTAAGCCCTAACCCTAACACTAAACCTAACACTCCACTTATTCTTCGCCTTACCCTAAGCCAAAGCCTAACCCTAACCCTAACCCTAACCCACCCCCACCCTACCCTAACCCTACACTAACCCTAACGCTAATCCTAATGTAACCCTATCCTAATGCTACCCGAACACTAACACTAACCCTAACCTGACCCTAACCCTACCCTCACCCGAACCTTACCCTACCCTAACCCTCAGCCTCACCCTAACCCTAACCCTAACTCCAACCCCAGAACCAAACCCCACCCACTAGCCTTAATTAGCCATAAACCTAATGCCTACCCTACCCTAACCCTAACCCTATCCCTAAGCCTAATCCCAACCTGAAACCCAACCCCTAACACTAACCCTAACCCTAACCGCAAACCCTAACCCTAACCCTAACCCAAACCCTACCCTTACCCTTACCTTAACCATAACCATAACCCTAACCCAACCCTACACCACCCTTACCATACCCTACCCTAACTCTAACCCTAACCCAACCCTACCCTACCATAACGCTAACCCTAACCCTACTCTATCAATAGCACTAACACTAACCCCAGCCCAACCCAACCCTACCCCTCCCTACCCTAACCCTAACACTAACCCCAAACCCTGACGCTAACCCTAAGCCCTAAACAGTAATCCTGACCCTTACCCTAACCTTGACCCAAGACCTAGCCCTAACCCTAACCCTAAAACCCTAGCCCAAACCCCGTAAACCAAACCCCCTAACCCTAAGCCCCTAACCCTAAGCCCCTAACCCCAACCCCATCCCAAATCCCTAACCCTAACCCTAAGCCCTAACCCCCAACACTAATGCCTAACCCTAACCCGAACCCTCACCCCACCTTAATTCCAACACTAAACACAACCCCAACACATACCCCTAACCCATTTACCCTAACTCGAAGCCCAAAACAATGCCTAATGCCTAACCGTAACCCTAACACCGACCCAGACAGAGACCCCGACTCTGATCCCAACCTCAACACCAAATCCAACCCTAAGCCTACACTAACCCTTACCCTTACCCTTAACCATAATGCTAACCCTCACCCCAACAAAAACAAGAACCCCAAACCCACACCAACCCCCACCCCCATCCTCACCCCCAAGCCTAAACCTAACCCCTAAACGAAACACAAACCTATCCTAGCCCTAACCCTAACCCGAACCCTACCCACAACCCTAAGCCCAAACCTAACCCTAACCCTAACCCTATCCTCAACCTAAGCCCAAAGCCAACCCAACCCTAACCAACCCCTAACCCTAACTCCTAACCCTACCCTCAACCTAAACCTGAACACAACCCCAACCCTAACCCCTAACCCTAACGCTAAACACTAACCCTAACCCCAAGGCCAACCCCAAGCCCTAACCCTACCTTAATCATAAACCCTAACGTTAACCCCTAACACTAACGCCAACCCTAACCACAACCCCAACCCCTAACCCTAACCCCTTAAAACTAACTCTAACTCCAACCCAAAACCCAACCCCTAACCCGTAACCCTAATCCTAAGCCCAACCCAGACCCCTAACCAGACCCGGACCAAGACGCTGACCCCTATCCCAACCCCAACCCGAAACCCAACCCTAATCCTTTCCTGATCCTAACCATTAACCCGAAACCTAACCCTAACCCAAACCCCAAACCCTAAACTTAACCATAACACAAACCCAAGCCCCACTCCCACACTTATGTCTACCCCTACCCCTAAACCTAACTCCAATGCCAATTCAAGACCGAACCATAACCATAACCCTTACCCTAACCATAACCCTAACCCTAACCCCTAACCCTAACACCAACCCTAACACTAAACCTAAACCTAACCCTAACCCTCCCAGCAACCTTACCCCAAACCCTATCCCACCCCCAATGCTAACCTCTAACCATAACCCTAAACCGTAACCTTAAAATCAAACCCAACCCCAATGCCTAAGCCCTAATCCTAAACTCAACCCAACCCCAACTCGAACCCCTAACCATAACCCTAAGCCTAACACCAACACCAACCCCAACCACTAAACCTAAACCTAACCCTAAACCTAAACCCTAACCATAACCATAACACCAACCACAAACCTAACCCTAACTCCAAACTTACCCTAACCCTAACCCTAACCGAATCATAACCCTACCTGACCCCTACCCCTACCCCTACCGCTACACTACCATTACTGTAACCCTAAACCCAACCCTACTCTAACCCTACCTTTAACGTCACCCTAACATTAAACCTAACCACTAACCCTAACCACAACCCTAACCCTAACCCCTACCCTAAACCAAAACCTGACCCCAACCACAACTCCTAAGACGAACCGGAACTGCTACCCGTAACCTTAACCACTAACCATAACCTTAACCCCAAACCCAACCCCTACCCCTAACCCTAACCCTATCCCTAAAACAACTCTACCCTGACCCTACCGTACCCTACCCTACCTTAAATGACCCTACGCTAACTGTAACCCTAACCCAAAACCCTAACGCCTAACCATAACCCCTAACACTAATCCCGACCCCAAACCTAACCTCAACCCCTACACCAAGCCTAATCAGAGGCAACCCAACCCTAACCTAACCCTTCCCTAACCCTAACCCTAACACTAATGACAACCCCGACCACAACCCCAACCCAAAACCTAACCCTAACCCCAACACTAAGGCCAACCCCAACCCCAACCAAAAACCTATCCCCGAAACTTAACCCCAAGCCCAACTTTAGTCCTAACCCTAACCCCAACCCCAAGCCCCTAACTGTAACACTAAGCCCTAACCTTAACACTAACATTAACCCGAACCTTTAACCCTAAACCTAACTCCTAACCCTAACGCCAACCCTAACCCTAACCCTAAACCTAACCCTAACCCTAACCCCGACCCTACCCTTAACATAACTGCAACCCTAACCCAAACCATAACCCCTACTATAACCACTACCCTAACTCAACCGATAACCCCTAACTCTAACCCTACTGTAAGCCCAACCCCAACCCCTAACCACTGACACTAACTCTAACCCCTGAAACTGACGTTGAGCCTGACCCTGACACTTAACGAACCCCAACTCCAAACTGAACCAGAACCCAAACCCGAACCCCACACTTACCCCTACCTTAACCCAAACCCTAACCCTAACCCAACCCTACACTACCCTCACCCTACCATACCCTAACCCTAACCCTAACCCAACCCTACTCTCCCCTAAACCTAACCCGAACCCTAACCTACCCCTAACCATAACCCTAACCCTAACCCGTAACAGTAACCCCTAACCCTAATCCTAACCCTAACCCTATCATAACCCTACCCTAACCTAACCCTAACCCCAACCAAACTCTACCTTACATGCACCATAACACAAACCGTAACCCCAACCCCCAAACCCAACCCCAAATCCTAAACATAACCCTGACCCTGAAAATGACCCTGACCCTAACCGAACCCTAACCGACCCAACCCTAACCCGAACCCAAACCCAAACCCTACCCTTACCCTTACTCTAATGCTAACCCTAACCCTAACACAACCCTACACTACCCTTACAGTAGCCTACCCTAACTCTAACCCTAACACACCCTACCCTACCCTACCCCTAACCCTAACACTAACCCTAACCCGAACAGACCCTACCCTAACCCTGCACTAACACTACCCTAATGCTAAACCTAACCCCAAACACTCACCCTAACCCTCACTCCTAAACCCTAACTCTGACCCTGACTCTGACCCTGACCCTAGCCCTAGTCCTAACCCTAACCTTAAACCCCTAACCCTAACCCCGAAATCCCAACCCCCATCCCTAACTTTGTAACCTGAACCCCAAGCCCAAACCTACCTGTAAAGCTAACCCCTAACCTCTACCCTAATGCCTAAGCCTAACCCCAACCATAGCACCAACCCTAACCACCACCTTAACCCCTAATCCCTAAACCTAGCCATAACACTGACCCCAACCCAGAAACCGAACCAGACCCTGAACCTGACCCAAACCACAACCCGAACACTAACCCTACCCTAACACTTACCATTAACCCCAACTTAACCATAACACTAACTCCAACCACAGCCCAAATCCCAACGGCTAGCCCCAACCCCAACCACAACCCTAACCACACACCCAGCCCCAGCATCACCCACATCCCTAACTCTAACCTCTAACCCCTAACCATAAGACCAACCTCAACTCCAAACCAAACGCCAACCCTAATCCTAACACTAACTCAACCCTAACCTAACCCTACCCTAAACTTAACCCTACCCATACACTTACTGTAACCCTAAACCTAACCCCACCCCAACCCCAAAACCTAATCCTAACAGTAACCCTAACACCAACCTAAACACCAACCCTAACACTAACCCCAAATCCAGCCCCTAACCCTAACACTAACACTAATCACAACCCCAACACCAAACCCTAACCCTAACCCCTAACCCTTAATCCTAACACCAACGCTAACACTTAACCCTAACACTAACCGTAAGCACAAAACTAAACCCAAACCTAACCCCAACCCTAACCCCTACCCTAATTCTAACCCTAACCCTACCCTAACCCTAACACCACTCCCAACCCCAACCAAACCTCTAAACCCTAAACCTACAACTAACCCTAACCTCTAACCCTAACACATAACACCTAACTCTGACCCTGACCCTGACCCTGATGGCCAACCCTATCCCTAACACTAACCCCCTAAACCCCTAAACCCCTAACCCCCTAAACCCCTAACTCTAACCCTGAACGCTTAACCCTAACCCTTACCATTACCCTGACACTAACCCTAACCCCAACCCCAAACCCTAACCCTAATCCTAACCTCAAACCCAATCCCAACCCTTAAGCCTAACCCTAACGCTAACCCCAACCCAAACTCCAACACCTAACCCTAACCCTAACACTAACCACAATCTCAACCCCAACCACTACCCCCTAACCATAACCATAACCACTAACACTAACCCCTAACCCCTAACCCTAACCCTACATTACCCTAAGAGTACCCTAACACTAATCTAACCCTAAACCTACCTTAATCTACCCTACCCTAACCCTAACCCTAAATCCAAATCCCAACCCCAACCCTCAACCCTAAACCTTATGCTTACCCTGACCCTGACCCTGACCCTGACCCTAGCCCTAGCACTAAACCTAACTGTAACCCCTACCCTAACTCCCTAACCCCAACCCCAAAACTAAACTTAACCCCAAACCCAACACCTAACCCTGACACTAACCCTAACCCCTAAACCATAACCCTAATGCCTAACCCTAACACCAACACAAAGTCCAACCCTAACACCAACCCTAAACCCTAATCCCTAATCCAAAACCTAACACCGACCCCGACCCCGAACCCAACCCTGACTCTGAACCTGACCCCATCCGCAACCCCAACACTGACCCTACCCTAATACTTAACCTTAACCCCAACCCTAACCCTAACATTAACTCCAACCACAACCGCAACCCCAAACCCTAACCCCAACCCCAACCACAAACTTATTGCCACCCCCACCCCCACGCCCACTCCTAACCCTAACCTCTAACCCCTAACCCTAACCCCAACCCCAATCCCAAAACCAACTGCCAACCCTAACCATAACCCTAATCCAACCTTACCCTAACCCTACCCTAACACTAACCCTACCAATGCCCTTACCTTAATCCTAACCATAAACCAAACACCAACCTGAACCCCAAACCATAACCCTAACTGTAACCCCTAACCCTTAACCCTAACCCTAACCCTAACCATTAACCATAACCCTAACCCCAACCCTAACCCCAAACTGAAATCTAACCCTGTGTCTAACCCCAACAGTACCATAACCCCAACCCCAACACTAACACCTACCTACCCCCTACCCTTACCCTAACACTAACCCTAACCCAACCCCAAGCCCAACCCATAACCCTAACTCTAACTCTAACACCATCCCGAACACCAACCACAATCCCTAACCCTAACCCTAACTCCAAACACAACCCGTAACCCTAACCCTAACCCTAACTCTAACCCCAACACCAACCCCTACCCCGAACCCTAACCCTAACCCCAACCCAAACTCCAACTCCTAAACCTAACCCCTAACCCTTAATCCTAACTATAACCCTAACCATTAACCCGAACCCTAACCCTAACCCCAAACCTAAACCCAAACCTAACCCTAACCCTAACACTAACGCCAGTCCTAACCCCTACCCAAACTCTAATCCTAACCCTACCCTAACCCTAACCCAACCCCAACCTCAACCCAAACCCCTAACCCCTAACCCTACTCCTAACCCTAACTTGTAACCCTAACACCTAACACTTAACCCTGACCCTGACCCCTAACACTAACACTAACCCTAAACCCCTAACCCTAACCCTTACCGTTACCCTAACCCCAACCCTAACCACAACCCCAACGCCTAACCCTAACACTAACGCTAACCTTAAACCCAATCCCAACCCATAAGCCTAACCCTAACACTAACCCGAACCCCAAACCCAACTCCAACACCTAACCCTAACTCTAACAAAATTCGGAAGCCCAACCTCAACCCCCTAACCCTAACCCCTAATTCCTAAACCCTAATCCATAACCCTAACCCTAACATTACCGTAACAGTACACTAACGCTGCCCTAACCATAAACCTACCCTAACCTACCCTACCCTAACCCTAACCCCAACTCCCAACCCCAAACCCCACCCTAAACCTGACCAAGATCATGACCCTGATCATGACCCTGACCCTAAACCAACCCCAAGCCCAAACCAACCCCAACCCGAACCCGACCCTTACCCTCACCGTTACCCTAAAACTAACCCTAACCTAACCTCAACCTGCCCTACCATTACCCTACCTTACCCTAACTCTAACCCTAAACAAACCCTACCCTACCCTACCCTAACCCTAATCCTAACCTTACACCTAACCCTAACTGTAGCCCTAACCCAAACCAACCCTACCCTAGCCCTAACCTAACCCTACCCTAATGCTAACGCTAAACCTAACCCAAAACTGTAACCCTAACCCCTAAAGCCTAACCATAACCCTGACCCTGACCCTAGCCATAGTCCAAACCCTAAACCTAAGCCCCTAAACCTAACCCCCTAACACAAACGTCATAACCCTAACCCCTAAACACAAACTGAGCCCTTAACCCTAACCCTAAAAAGTAACCCCGAACCCTAACCAATAACCCTACCCTAACCCTAACTACTAACCCTACCCTAACCCTACCCTAATACTAACCCTAACCCTAATGCCAAACCCTAACCTTAACCCTAACACATAAAGCATAACCCTGACCCTGACCCTGACCGTAGCCTTAGCCCTAGCCCTAACACTAACCCTAATCCAGTAACCCTAACTAACTAACAATAACTCCATAACCCCAACCAAATAACCCTAACCCCCTAAACCAAAAACAAACCCCTAACCCTAACACTAACCTTAACCCCAAACCCAACACCTAACCCTACACTGATCCTAACCACTAACGCTAACCCTTACAGAAACCCCTAACCCTAACCTCCAAGCTTAACTCTAACCCTAACCCCAACCCCAACCACTAACCCTAACCTTAACCCCAAACCCTAAACCTACCCCTAAATGTAACCCTATCCCTGACCCTAACCCTAATCCTAACCCCTAACCCTAACCCTAACCATAACCCCTAACCCTACCCCTAACAGTACCCCTAACCCTAACTCCAACCCCAAGCGCTAACACTAACCCAAACCCTAAATCTAAACCTAACACTAAGCCCCTAACCCTAACCCCTAACACTAACCCCATAACCCTAACCAAATAACCCTAACCCCCTAAACCAAAACTGAACCCCTAAACCTAACCCTAACCTTAACCCCAACCCCAACACATAACCCTCACCCTACCCTACTCTACCCCAAACTACCCCACCCTACTCTACCCTACCCTAACCCTAATCCTACCCCTACCCTAACACTTACCCTAACCCCAACTGCAACCCCAACCCTAACCCTAACCACCTAATCCTCTAAACCAAACCCCCTATTCCCCTAAACCTACCCCTAACCCTACCACTACCCCTGCCCATAACCCTACCCCTAACCCTACTCCTACACCTAACCCTACCCCTAACCCTAACCCTAACACCAACACCAACACCAACCCCAACCCTAACCCCTAACCCTAACTGTAACCCAAACCCTAACCCCAACACAAACCCTAACATGAACCCCAACCCTAACCGCAAATCCAACCCCAACCACAACCCTAACCCTACCCAATCCTACCCTAAC
>JAQIFY010002903.1:0-12973 GCA_028533085.1 Varecia variegata | reverse complement strand
CCGGAGGCAGAACTCCAATCTGGGCTGACGTGGGAAGGGTGAGAGAGGTATTCAGCATGTTTTCATAAAAAGTACTCCAGAGACCCACGCAGCTCACCTGGACCAGGCGGCGACTCCAGGAAGGGTTCACCTCTAACACGACCGGCTGGTGAATGAAGACACCGGGTTTACGGACCGAGTGCGACCAGCACATCACGGAAAACACACCTGCGGGTCAATCACGTACACTGCAAAGCTGCAGTGTTGCCACCGGCTCGAGGGGTTTGCCCTTATCCTCACTTCAAGGCATTGTTGGGCCCAGCACGGAGCAGAACCCACAAGCTGAAATCCACGTGCAGGTCACAGATGCCTGCGTTTGTCACACACCTGGCACCACAAGGCTCCGCCCCCCGACCCCCAGACTGCCGGGGAGTCGAGCCCGTCTGAATCTGCTCCCCCAACACCGCAGCTTCCCCTGGGAATGAGATCGTGCTTCCTCTCGGAACACGTGCAGACAGGGACCACACAGACTCCCTCCGAGGAGAAAGGCCGCCGGGATTCAGGGACAGGTGGCTGTGGCTCTCAGCGAGGTGCCGTCACCGCTGCAGTGGGCTGAGCGGTGTCCCCAACGTTCACAGCCACCTGGCTCCTCAGAGTGTGGCCGTCACAGGTGCAGTCAGCCGAGGGCCCCGAGACGAGACCCCCTGAACTTGGGCAGCCTCCCAAGAAGAGAGGAGACGGGGCCACAGAGAGACGCCAGCAAAGCCAGAGGCAAGGCTGCAGGGAGGTGTCTACAGGCCACGCAGAGCCGAGGGCCCCGGCACCCACCGAAGCTGAGCAAGGGAAGGAGCGGACTCGAGCTCAGAAGCCGCGGAAGGAGCCAGCCCTGCGGGCACCCTGGCTGCAGGCTTCTGGTCTCCAGGGCCACAAGGGCATAGCTTTCTGTTGTCTCACACCAGCCAGTCCATGGTGCATCACCACGGCAGCCACAGGAAACTAACACAGCCACACACCCCCCCAAAACATCCCCAAGTGCTTATTCGATTCCAGCACCTAAAACATAAGTCTGACGTTGTGGAGAAACTCTTTAAACCACAGACTCCAGTCCCTGAGATTCTACTTCCCAGATCACCCAGTCAGCACGCCTGTCTGCCTGCTGTCTGAGTCCTCCCTGCCCGCCGGAGCCTACGCACACCTCGAGACCCCAGCGGCAAATACACCCAGTTCATGCAACAGGCGCCAAACACAGTGACAGTGTCCCATGCCCACACATGGCTCCCACGGCCTGGACTCCTTCCAGGTGTGTCACCTCTCTCTGTGCTGTCTCTTGTCACCTGCACCCATGGGAAAGCAGGCTGCCTGGCGCAAGGACCCCCCGTGGTCCGTCCCTTCAAGGAGCACTCACCAGGCATTGACCCCGCGGGGCGATGCAGGAGAGAGTGAACCAGACCAAAACACAAACAGATGCGCCCCGTGTTCAGGAAGCTCCCAGTGTGCCGGAAAGACTACATACACACGTCCCCCTCACACTCAGCACCCGCCAGGTACCGTGTGCTGTGCTCACTTAATCCTCCTGCAGCCCGTGAGGCTGGCGCCTGAGTGTCCATTTCACAGCTGAACATGCCGAGGCACAGAGCTGAGTGATGAGCCCCGACCGCTTGGCTCCGAACACGTGCCCCAGACAGCATCAGAGCACACGGGCCAGGAGTGCCCCGGTACCCAGTGACAAGGGACGGGGCAGGACGGGCAAGGATCTCCTCCCAGTGACAGAGGAGAACAGGATTCCAGCCGCAAGGCGAGAGCAGCAGGGGGAGCGGGGGTGGCCTGAGGTGGCCCAGCGAGCGCTGCCGCACCTTCACAGGAGCAGACGCCCAAGGCACGGCCCTGGGACACCAGACAAAGGTTTGCTGGGCTGAAGGTACACGTTCTAAGCGTCTGAACACCAGTTTGGCCAGGGCTGTTGAGGCAGACACAGGTGGGCATTGCCACCAAGGGCAGCTGGTGCTCAAAGGTATCAGGTGACATGAGTTCCATCAAAGTGCTTCTTGGTTCCTAATATGTGTTCTGAGGGGTGGTCCTGAAACAGCACTTCTAATATTGGTTGATGTTTTTAACCTATCTATGTTATAATAAAACCAATCTTTCTTAGAAGTGACTAAAACAACGGTTATTTAAGAACCACATGAGTGACAGGTTAAATAACCCACTCAGTTGGCGACAATAAACTTCGATTTTAACTAACCTCAATAAGCCAGTCTACTGGACTACACACAGCCATCAAGGTGGCTGCGATACTGCACAAGGCTGATTCGAGAACCATTGCACAAGCAGATACTAAAAGCCACGCTCAGAATTATACTGATGGATTTAACTGGTTAATGCGAAATTTAGAACCTCATGTCAGATAGTGGCTCAGAACTTAACGTGGGCTGCTGCAGCGATAGGGCCAATCTCCGGCATGTGGTTAGTGTTGGGTTCGTATGGGAATTCAGGGTTATTCTCTCAGCGCAAAGGAAGTGACAACCAGTACTTGCAAAGCAGCGCCTTGGTCCCAAAAGGAGGTTATAGCAAAATGGTGAAAACGTCTCGCTGCTAAGTTGGGCCAAATGGCCAATGGAAGTCGCCCCCCCATGAGTGATGACTCCACCAACCACCTTTTGGGGAACATCGTAAAGCCACGCAACCTCTATTCTTCTCGAAACTGCCACGTTTACCTGAAGCACACGATTAGTAGAATTTTTGTTACAATCATAGATTCGTGCAGAATCACAAATAAAGGAAAGCAGGCTGTCATGCTTTATGCAGCCTTGTGTCTGGGTCCTATTGTAAAATGTAGGATTTAAGAACTGGTAAAAAAAGAGCTAGAATCTCAACACCTGCCGTATTTCTCTAGCCTTAAACATCAAAGCTTCAACAAGTACTTTGTTTTGCTACATTAAATTAAAGATTATCTCCGTTTTGTTCTCTTGGTAACATGTTTTAACCTCTAGTGTTGGTATCAATGAACATAGTCACAATTCTCAAAGATGAAAGGCCACAAGCTGTTCACAAATAAACCCCATTCAGAGGAAATTACGCCGGAGGCTGTCTTGTTTGCCTGGCTCCTGCTTACACTCACCAGAAATATTCTGCTGACGTTCAGAACACAGATTTCTAATCTCTCAGAGGTAGACGTAAGAAGTCAAGATACAGTATAGCTAGTAAGTTACCAAGACAATAAACAAACTGCAGAATTCTAGGGGAATTTCTAGGGTAATGCCATTTATAGCTACAGAAGGGAAGGGTAGTCAATTAAAGATGTATGCCCTCATTTATATAGCTGCAAAGCGAATATAATTTAGTAAATTTGGAAATACATGCAGCATTTAAAACTTTGGATGAGCATGTTAGCATGCATTTTAATTTATTCATGTTTCCTAATAACCTATGTTATAACAATGGCTAGCTTCAATTTATCGTAACCAGATGCATATCTAATGGTACCCCTATGTGTTCTAGGGTCAAAATTACTCTCACATTGAATATTTTCACAGATTTTAAAGATAAAACTTTTCAGTAAAAATTTCACAACTTTAAGTTATTTTCATACAGTAAAATAAATAACCCACATGTAAAATCTCTTAGAAGTAATAAATACAGAAGTTAAGTAGAAAAATGTATCACCTGACCCAAACATTAAACCAGATAAATCTTAACACATCCATGGATAGAGAACTTAGATCACTTATCACATTAATATTTAGAGCAAGAAGAGACTTAAAGAAGTTCAATGATTACAAATCACTGTATCTCTGATTTAAAACAAAAAACAGACATCAATTTGCCAGTTTAATAAGTTGAAGCTAAAGTTATTAATAAACTCATCTTCTGTTGTCTCCTCTAAAATATATCTCATCTGTTCCAAACCATTGGAACAGAGCAAAACCCCGTTATGTTTAGATAATGTCATCACACCGTCACATAATCGGACAGTTAAGGAAACATGTTCTCACAATACATGCTATTAGTACCCACCTTTAACAAAATGTCTGTTCCATAGGTTTGATTCTTGTGAAATGTTTTGGAAAGCTGATCCCTTATAAACATCTGAAATGGACATCATAACATGTCTAACTGTTTTTCTGAGCATGTGACCTCAACATTTTTTGCTATAGAAGCAAAGTATATTCAATTGTGTAAATGCAATTGCTGTTTAGTGAAGCAAAAAACTATTTTGTGTGCCACTGGATAAGTGGGGTGTCTTTATTTTGTTCTAGTGCTTTTTATAAAACAAATAAAAAGCATTATTGAAAATATTTGATAATGAGAAATCTTTCTAGGCAAGTTGTGGTTTCTCCTTATAGTTTGCTTATTTAAAAGTAATTTAGTCTCAGTCTCCAAAAGAGGTTTTTCAATCATGACCAACACAATAGCGTAATACCAACACAATGCAAAACCATGAATCCAAAGTTTCCAAATAATTTTAATTCATGCTGAAAATATTGCTTTGTTTTATTTAAATTACGCATTCAATCATTATTTGATCATTTCTGAGCATACAATCCAAAGAGAGATGATAAATTTCTGTGCATGTGTTATTTAATTTTTATACTGACAATACATTCCATGGACAATATAAGGTATTTGCAGAAATATATTCAAACATACGGTGAGTATGACTACCCTATGTTTAGATGATGAAACAAGCCTGAAAGCCTAATAATAACAGCTAACCACAAATCTAAGATGTTTTTGGCTAAGAGTAAAGCCCAGTCATGTAATTCACTAAACGAGTG
This sequence comes from Varecia variegata, assembly GCA_028533085.1. Taxonomy (NCBI): domain Eukaryota; kingdom Metazoa; phylum Chordata; class Mammalia; order Primates; family Lemuridae; genus Varecia; species Varecia variegata. The sequence continues at coordinate 8,219 of JAQIFY010002903.1, read as the reverse complement.
ACATAGAATTTTAAATACTGGGTTTCAATACATACACGACCACAGATGCCTTTTATCCATGGATCTGTGTGTGTATGTTTGTGTGCACACATGCCTCTGCTGAAATCAGGAAAAAAAAATTGAGGAAGCTTCCCAGAGACACTTTTCAGCACTGTCAGCTCCCGTTTCAGCACCCCGATGGCGAACAGCTCCCGGCAGTCACAGCCAAGCCTCACCAGGAGCACCAGGCAAACGCAGCACCACGCTGTTGTAGCGCTAACCACAGATTGCATCACACAGAAAGAACCAAATAAAAGTTAAATTCCTCAAAATGATCCTTTTAATCTTTTCGAAAGCATAAACCCAATGGCACTTGCTCTAAAGCATTGCAGAACAATGCTATTTATAGAACAGGAATCCATTCTGTTAAGAAGAGAAACCACAGTGATGGTAATGAAAATAAAATATTAAAGTTTTGGCTCTTAAATATTATAATGATTTTTTGCTGCTTGCTAACCTGCTACACTTACTTGCTTGGTTGCTATGGCAACATTCTGCTAGTACCTAATATGTCAGGCAGAAAGAGTGTGGGCCCTTCATAATTAAATACAGGAATTATCCTATTTCCTGATAGAGGATGCATCCACTGAACTCAGTATGGCTATCAAGTCTCTCTGCTTAGTATTTTTTGAGACAATATCCATCATTCATGAGTCCTTCTCTTCCTGAGTTGCATCAACACATTTTACTTCCTAGGTCTTAACACAATTGGCTTCAAAGACCACCAGCTGGCTGGGACCATGACAAAGCTTAGTGCGCCCAGCTTGGCCTTCCAGATTCTTTCCCTGTGGAGGTTGGGCGTGCATGAGCCCCTCCCCTTCCGAGTTTATGAACTCACTTGTACTAAGTGTGTAGGAAGCATTTCATTATATGTTACCTCAGACCTCTCACAACAGCCTTATGAGGAAGGCATTTTATAGATCAGGAACCTGAGGTCAGAAAATGTTAAGTAATTTGCCCAACGAGATCAGCCAGTAAACAAGAGAGAGAAGGTTCTGCATCTGATGTATGTGATCCACAAACCACATTTCTGTTTGGACCCTTTTGAATAACCAAAAATTACAAAACAAAACATACAGCATCACTTACCACTGCAGAAATGCAAACAGTAATGCACATGATGTACGTTTCCTTGTGCGTGTTAAAACATACACATGCAAATCAAACTGGAGGCCTGATCAGATAACGACTCTGAGATGATAAGAAATGTTCGCAAATTTATTAATTAAGGTCACATTTACATCTCTCTTGACAGGTTCATATATTTGCTTAACCTGGTTATTGCTTGGTTTTCTATATAGACAGGCATTTGGGGAAGGATGATGAGTTTGAACATTGCGATTATTAATGAACTGCAGCCAGCCCCATCCTCCTTACAGATTCTGTCATCGTCGGTGTTGTACAGGCCGTCTCAGAACTGCTTACAGCCTCTCTGAAACTGGTACCATGCCAGCATGAGCAAGTCCCGTTCATGTGGCCGAGCCCCTAGAAAGCCCTCCCTGCAGTCACGCAGGTGAATTACTCAAATTGCAGGTCAACCAGAAAAGGCAACTCCCTCCCAATTCGGCCAGTGAAACGTCCCAGGGGTTTGTTCCCACGAAAGCTCTGCTAACGACCCCTGGCCATCGTCCAAGGCCAAATCAAAAAGTCCGCTCCTCCAAGGATGTTGTCGGAATGGGTCCTTGTGCACATGCCTCAAGCACAGGCATTTCTCAAAATATTATTCTCAGTTTTCTTCCTATCTCCTGTTCAAAATCTTAGAGCAAATTTTTCCCATTCATAGTGCATGCAGCATTTCCTTGCATTAAAATTACCTGTAAAAATGATTTAACTTTGACTGTCTTTGAGGCTGGGGCTTGCAGGCTGTGTCTACCTCACCCACGGTGCTTGGCATGGTACCACATGTGAATAAGTCCTCAGTACTTGTGGAAAGAAGGAAGAAATAGCTGAATGAGGGAAAGAAAAAGGGAGAGAAAGAGTCTGACAGTAGAGGAGCCCGTCAGACGCGCAGGACTGTCTGTGCCATCCTGCAGGTGAGTGAGGGTGAGGAGAAGGAGCCGGCCAGCAGGGGGTTCAGGACGGGGTAATGGGACCCGAGCCCCCTCCCTGTGATGTGCCAGAACAGGCACTCAGGAGCTCTGGCCCCAGGCACAGGGGGTACCGACCCCACTTTGCTGTTTCCAGAATGTATGTTGGGGGTAGGGGGAGGTGGAGCCTGGTTTTCCCCTTTGTGTCCTTGTGGGGCATCCCACTGTGGGCAGGACATGAGCAGCTGGTGCTATACTGTGCACAAATAAAACAATAGATTTATTAGTTGACTACATGTTTAAGTGCACTTGCTTTCATGAATCATGGCATGCCAAAACGGGAGAAAAAGACTTGAAAGCATCTTCCAATAGACTCTCCTCCACTTAGAGATGAGGAAGCAAAGTGTTCAGGACCCACCTACAGTGACTCTGTCAGTGACTGGGCAGATCTGAGACGGAAACAGAGTCTCCCCGGGCCTCTGCACAGGCACTGCGTGTGGCTGGGCTTGCGTGAGGGGTTAAGTCTTCAGCAAGTCTAAATTGTGACATAGATTGGATGTGGCTTTATTGTTGACCCAAAAATCAATCCACTTAACACTCCCAAAAATGCTCTATTAGGGCAAAATTATATACTAGCAAAACTACTTCTATTTGTGCAAGTCTAAATTCTCTGTTGTATCTTTTTAATAAAATATTATTAGTATGTCATCTTTATACTGAAGGACATTAAAATTAATACAGTCTGTGCCTACACTTCAGATGTTGTACCAATACCCCCCCATGTGCCTATGGCACTTGGTCATTTCGTATCTGAGTATAAGAATCTTGCTGTGCTGAGAGATGTGGCCCCACCTAGAACAACCGAGCCAAGTGCTCCTCTGGGCTAAGTGCTACTCGACATGCTGCATCGACATGACCAGAGAAGACTGGATTCTCCCTCAGGGAGGCCCCTGGAAGAAAGAAGGTTTAGTGATAAGGCAGACGGCCCAGGTGTGCTTTTGTGCTGCCTGTGATGGCACCTGGGAGGCAGGTGCTCCTGTTGCACTCAGCCCCTCCGAGGCCCAGAGTCTGCCAGGGAGCGACTGACCACGCCACAGCTGCTCTCTCTCCAAGGCAGCAGGTGTCACATGATCCTCACAGGTGCCTGCATCAGAATCCATCGGAAGCACGTGAGAAATGCTTGTCCTTCCCAACCCTCCACAGACCTACTGACCCAAGGTCTCTGAGAATCTGCACTTTAAGCTAGTTCTGGGAAAACAGGCAGTTTAACACAGATGTGCTCTACGATGTGCTATGCATACGATAAATTGGAAGCTATTTAAACATTAAGATGAGGGGACTGGGTTGAAAAAATTATCACATATACATGAAGTACTATGTAGCTGTTAAATTAATATAGTATAAGAACACAAAATATTTACATTTATGTACAAATGCTCCTCGACTTACAAGTTGAAAATACCTTAGGTTGAAAAGGCATCTAATACAACTGACCTACTGACCACCATAGCTTAGCCCAGCCTATCTTAATATGCTCAGAACACTTACATTAGCCCACAGGTGGGCAAAATCATCTAACACAAAGCCTTTTTTATAATAAAGTGATGAATAGCTCATGTAATTTATTGAATACTGTACTGAAAATGAAAAACAGAATGGTCACACAGTACCTAAAGTACAATTTCTACTAAATGCACATCCCTTTCACAACATTATAAAGTTGAACCATTAAGTCAAACAATTCTGTATTTACGATTTATGTTTAATATTTAAAAGCTGGTTAAAATCGTATGTACACAACAAACTCAAGTTTGTTCTCTGAAAGTATAAATACACATGTATGTCTGTGTCGGCATTCATGGATGCTTGTGTCTGTGCCCATGTGTGTGCCAGTGCTGTGTGAGTGTTCACGCAAGGGCCTGTGTTTGTGTGTGTTTATCCTGAAAGTAAGTCAAACAAACTGTCAATACTGACCATCTCAGAGTTGCAGAAGATGGAATAACAGAGTATTTTCTTTTTATGTATTTCCTGCCTTTATAAAGTAAACAATATGTATATAACAAAAGAGGAAAACAATAAATTCAATTTTTACAAATAAAGGAGGAAAGGGTAAGTTTTATCCCTGTGTGGTATTAAATAGGGTGTTTTAAAAGAATCATTCAGACAGCTTTTGCTGCCTAAATATTTCTGATTGTGGCAGCACCAACTGGAGAAACTCTTTGAAGCAAACCGTGGGGAGAGCATGCCTGTCTCTGTGAAGGCATTAAAATTATAGAGATAGAAAAGTCCTTCATACTCAGCATTTAAATTTCCACACTACTCACAATTTTATCACAAGTTTTTTCCCAGTAATTTAACAGATAATGAGCATAAAAATCCCTATGGAGTAAGAATTCAAAGAAACACCCATTGGGAGGTAACTTTGCAATGACAGACACATAATTTTGTCAATCTCTTATCAATGCCATTCTGAAAATTCTATAATTTATCATACTTCCTGAAAAACTGAGTTCCAATGGTGACTCAAACAGCCAAATCATTGCTATTTTTCTACCCTCTAGTCTGTTTGTGTAGTTTTAAATATAGTTGTGAAAATCACTTAGTCATATTTATAGGCATGTTGAATCTTAAAGTCAGAGAGTACCCAAGATAATATCTAATTCAAGCTACTCGTTTCACAGAGAGAGGAGGCCTGTGAGGGGAAGGCCTTCACCCAAGACTCCGGGCTTCAGCGGCAGAACCGCCTGGCTCCCAGCCCAGGTCTCGGCAGCACCCTTGCTCTCAACAGTACCCCAGTAGGCCGTGTTAAAGCCCAGGGGCTGTGCCCAATGTATTCACGTCACATGGCCCAGGGAAACACACGAAGCACTTGTCTTTGCACTTTGATAGTTAAAAGTCATTTCAGGCAGGAGTGGACGTCGTCATCTACAAGAGGGACCACCCCAGAGAGAAGTGGAGCCTGTCACAGCTGCCAGAGACCAACTGAGCACAGACGCCTTAGTTAACGCTGCCTGCTACTGCCAGGTGGCAGGTTCCAAAACCAGCAGTGACTATGACCGGGACTGGCCCTGAGAACAGAGAGAAAAACAGCATTGTAGTCACATGGACCTAGATTCAAATTTCACCTTCTTGCTTTATTTCCCGCATGATCTGGGACAGTTCCTCAGTCTCCGTGAGCCTTCGTGTTGCCCTCTGTACAGTGGAAGGGCAACCTCACACAACTAGGGACCTAGGACACACACTAGCGATGACATATAATAATTTACATGCTTGTCACGCGTGTCTCACTTAAATTCCTGTCGAGTCTGTCCAGTACATTTCATTCTCTAGATGAAAAATCTGAGGCTTAGGGAGTTGAACAACTTGCTCAAGGTCAAGCAGATGCTGGCTGAAATTCTGAGTCAGGTACATTGGCCCCAGAACTTGAACTATACACGATCGGGTCAAAGTACCAAAGTGTGCACCCCTGCGTGCCTGAATCATCTAAGGTTTTCCAGCATAAAGACTAAACTACACCTCCTTACATAGGCTAGACATGTAGATCAATGAAATAAAACTGAGAGCCCAACAATAAACCATTAAAATTGATTTTCAGCAAGGATGCTGAATGTTTGTGCCTCCCCCAAAATTCGTATGTTAACACTCACTCCCAAGGGGATGGCATTGGGACGTGGGCCTTTGGGAGGTGACAAGGTTGTGAGGGCTGATGCCTCACAAATGGGATGAGTGTCCTTATGAAGGAGACCCCAGGGAGCTGCCTTGCCCCTCCCATCTGTGAGGACACAGCAAGAAGCAGCTGTCTGTGGCCTGGGAAGGGAGCCCTCCCTAGACAGCGAGTCCGCCGGGGCCTTGGTCTAGGACGTCCCATCTCCAGAACTCTGAGAAATAAATGTCTGCTGTTTATGAGCTGCCTGTTCTTTGGTGTTCCATTATAGCAGCACGAATGAACTCAGACAGAGGCCAAGACAATTGGTGGGGAAGGAATAATCTTTTCAACACATGGTGCTAGCACAAGGGATATTCACACCAAAAAAAGTAAAGTTGGAGCCCTACCTCACACCACACACAGAAATTAATTCAGCAAGGACTGCAAACCTAGATGTAAGAATGACAGCTGTGAAACACCAGGGACAAACCACTGACCAGGGGTCAGGCAATGGTTTCTCAGGTGTGACACCAAAAGCAAAAATGGCAAAAAGCAAAAATAGGTAAATTGATTTCATCAGAATTCAACACTCTTGTGCTACAAATATACCATCAGGAAAACCAAAAGACCACACGCAAAATGGAAGAAAATATTTATAAATCATATAACTGATAAGGGACTTAAATCTAGAATATTCCAACAATTCTTACAACTCAACAACAGAAAGGTAAAAAATCAAATTTTTTAAATGGACAAATGATCTAAATAGATACTTCTCCAAAGAAGATGTATAAATGGCCTGTCAGCACACGGAAAGATGCCCAACATAATTAGCCATCATGGAAACACAAATCGTAATAAGTTACGTGTCACTCTCACTAAGATGCCCATAATAGAAAAGACACTCACAAGCGTCCGCAGGATGCAGAGCAATTGGACCTTCCTTGCTGCTGCCACGACTGTGAAACGGTGCAGCTATTGTGGAAAACAGCTCAGTGAGTCCTCAGGAAGTCAGAGTTACTATGTGACCCCGCAAATTCCACTCCTAGTCAAATACCCAAGAAAATTAAAAAACATCTGTCCGTACACATTTTATGCACGGACGTTCAGAGCAGCATTACCTATAATAGGCAAGAAAACATTTGAAACAATGAAAATGTCCATCAACTGATGGCTGAATAGATAAAACAGCGTATATCCATACAATGGATATTACTATACTTGGCAATAAGAAAGGACTAATAAAGGTTTAGCATTTCTATAATGCAAATATTTCAAAGTAAAAAAATCTGAAGTCCAAAACACGTCTAGTACCAAGAAATTCTAAAAAGGACACTCAACCTTTACATCCTAAAACACAGATGAACCTTGCTAAGTGAAGGAAGGCAGACACAAAGGGCTACATATTGTATGATTCCTTTTATATGAAATGCCCAAAATAGGCTAATCTTGCGAGAGAGACAAAGTGTTAATAGACTGGTGGGGGCGGAACGTCGTTGACTGCTAGTGGGTGTGGGGCCGCTTCTGGGGTGATAAAAACATTCTGGAATTCGATAGTGACGCACAACTCTGTGAGTACACCACAAACCACCTAATTTTATATTTGAAATGAGTGAATTTTATGTCATGTGAACTATATCTCAATAAAGCTGTTTTTTAAAAACCACATCATTTCAATGAAGCAGAAATTGACAATTCCACTTGTCACCTTTTCAGGGAACTGACAATGGGCGGCACCAACCCCAGGTGCTCGGGTGGAAGTGGAGGGGGTTTGGGGTGAACTCCAAACTCAGCAGGAAATCACACAAACCACACACTCCTCATTCCACAAGCACTTCCGATAATCAAGAGTTGAATGGGGCTTATACCATATTTGCATTTGCAAAACAACTTTTGGCTACATATGCAAGACACTGATGTTAAGGAGAGAGCTGATCCATTTATTAACTTACCCGACACATGCTAACACATTTCAAATGACATTCTGGGTTATTGAGCCGAAGAAAATACACACACATTACGTAAAAGCATCAAAAATGCCCACAATCAATATATATTATTACTCGGGCCCTGTTTAATATTCTTTTTTCCAGCAGAAGGGGCTTCTATTCATGCGCACACGAGTCAGCCAGCTCTGTTCAAGTGCACACCCGCATCTGCAGATTCCCATTTACATAGCAGCTGGGAAACGGGTGGGGGGTTTAAAACATAAACGCAAGCAAAAGGAAAAACTCCCTCCCGACCTGAGGGAAGGGAAACGGGTACCTTGGCCACGTGCACGTTCTGACACTCCTGACAGAAAATAGCAAAGCGAATGCTTTCGTGGCGTGAGGCTTTCATCACGCCAGACTACAGGATGCATGCAAGGCAGGTGGGGAAATAAAGTAATTAAACTCACATTATTCTTCAAAAATATTGCTTCTGTTAGTAACTGCCTGACTTAATCCCACTTACTACCAATTCACTAGTAACTGGACAGCTTTTGTACTGCTCAGTTGCTTTTCAGG
>JAQIFY010002902.1:0-12973 GCA_028533085.1 Varecia variegata | reverse complement strand
AAATTAAAAAAAATTAAAAAAAATTAAAAAAAATTAAAAAAAATTAAAAAAAATATAAGCGTTGATCCTATATATGACTCTCACCCCTCTTCCATTCTGGAGTTTATCAAGCCTAGAAACCACGCTCCGGTAGCTGCTTTCTCTCAGTGAACATAAGCATTCCCATATATGACCCATTTCTGGCTAAGTGCTATCCTCTTCCTACGAAATGACTTCTTTTTTAAGTGTGTTTCATGGGAAACTCTCACACTTCTTCCATTCAGAGATAAGGAAGTCTACAATCCACACCCTTATAATTTCTTTCTTTAATTGAATGTAAGCGTTCTTATATATGACTCCTTTCTGTGTAATACTTATCCTCTTCCTAAGAAATGACTTCTTTCCTAAGTGTGTTTGACAGGAATCTCTCACACTTCTTCCATTCTCAGAGTAAGTCAACCCTACAATCCACCCCCAATAGTGGCTTTCTCTCAGTGAATGTAAGCATTCCTGTTTATGACTCCTTTCTGGCTAAGAGTTATCCTCTTTCTGGGAAATGATTCTTAAGTGTGTTTGAGAGAAACTCTCACACTTCTTCCATCCTCAGAGTTAAGCACGCCTAAAGTCTAGCCAGCCATGCGTGATATGAGGCTCCGCCCAAGCTCTGCTTGACAGGCAGGGCCCAATGCCCAGGGTATGATGAAATGGGGATGCAGCAATGATCCACACCCCCAATGCCCCATCGATTGGACAGGGCCCGTGCCCTAACTGTTAAACCTAAGCCCTAACTCTAACACTAACCCTAACTACTAGCCCTAACCCTAACCCATGAACCTAACTCCTAACAGTAACCCTAATCCCTAACCCTAATGATAACTGCTCTCCCGAAACCTAAAAGTAACCACTAAACATAATCCTAATCCCTAACTGTAACGGTAACCCTAACCCTAATTCTAACCCCTAACCCTAACTCCTAGACTGAATCCTAATCCCTAACACGTAACCCTAACTTTAATCCTAATCCCTTATCCTAACCCTAAATCTAATTCTCACACTTCTTCAATTCAAAAAGTTAAGCAAGCCTACAATCCACCCACACCATGTGTGAAATGAGGCTCTGCCCCTGTGTCCAATGTTACAGGGAGGGGCCCATGCCCTGGGTACAATGGAGTGGGTCCATGGCGATCCACCCAGTTCCCCACCCCTGATAGAGCAGATAGGGCCCATGCCCTAACCCTAATCCCTAACCCTAACACCTGACCCTAACCCTAACCATAACATATAACCCTAAACCTAATGCTAACCCTAACCATAACTCTAACCCCACACCCTAACCCCAACCCCTAACCATAGCTGTAACACCTAAACCCTAATTCTAACCCTAAAACTCGAACCCTAACCCTAGCGACAGACCTAACCCTAACCCTAGCACCTAACCCTAACTATAAATCTAATTCTCCCCCTGCTTTCTTTCTCCAAATTAAGCAAGCCTACAATCCACCCATACCATGCGTGAAATGAGGCTCTGGCCCTGTGCCTAGCATGACAGGCAGGGGCCCATGTCCAGGGTATGATTGGTCCTGGGATTTGTAGACTTTCTAAACTCTAGTTTGGAAGAATTGCTATAGTCATGGTGCTTTCTAGGTTTCCTTAACTATACTTCGGATGAAGTGGGTATGTCATATCCATGAACATTAACATTGAGTTAGAGGAAGCATCTATGCGGGTGCTTTCTAGGCTTGCTAAACTCCAGTTTGGAAGAAGTACCAAAGTCATATATAGGAACGATTTCATTCATTCTGAGAAAGCAATTATAGGGAGTTTGTTTGTAGGGTTGCTAAGCTCTAGTTTGGAGGAAGTAGAGAGTCATATATAGGAACGCTTATATTCACATAAAGGATCTATGGGGGTTGTTTCTAGGCTTCCTACACTCTAGTTTGAAAAGGGCTAAAGACATGTATAGGAACACTTACATTCACATAGAGGAAGCAACTATTGGCGGTGGTTTTGTAGCATTGGTAAACTTAGATTGGAAGAATTGCGAGAGTCATATATAGGAACGTTAACATTCACTCAATGAAAGTAACTATCAAGGGGTGGTTTCAAGGCTTGATAAACTCTAGTTTGGAAGAAGTGCCATAGTCATATATAGGAACACTTAAATTAATTCACCGAAAGCAGCTATCGGGGATTGGTTTGTAGGGTTACTCAACTCTAGTTTGGAATAATTGCGAGAGTCATATATAGAAACGGTTACGTTCACTCAAACCAAAAATTGCGGAGAGGTTTGACACTTGCTAAACTCTAGGTGGGAAGAAGTGCGAGAGTCATACATAGGAAAGGTTACATTCACTCACAGAACCCAACTATGGAGGGGTGGTTTGTATGCATTCTAAGATTTAGTTTGGAAGAATTTCGAGATTCATAAAGAGGGAGGTTACAGGCACTTAGAGAAGGCATCAGTTGGGGGGTGGTTTGTAGGCTTGTTAAACTCTAGTTCGGAAGAAGTGCAAAAGTCATATATAAGAAAGGCTACATTCACTCAGAGAAAGCAACGATAGGCTGGTGGTTTGTAGCCATACTAAACTCTAGTTTGGAAGAAGTCCGAGAGTCATATATAGGAACGCTTACATTCACGCAGAGAAAGCAACGATGGGGTGGTGTTTAGCAGTCATGCTAAACTTTAGCTTGGAAGAAGTTCGAGAGTCATATATAGGAAACTTTACAGTCACCTAGAGAAAGCAACTCTCAGGGAGTGTTTGGTAGGCATACTAAACCCTATTTCAGAAGAAGTGCGAGAGTCATATATGGGAACGCTTACATTCATGCAGAGAAAGCAACTATGGGGTGGTGTTTTGTAGTCATGCTAAACTCTAGTTTGGAAAAAGATTGAGAGTCTTATATAGGAACGCCTACATTCACGCAGAGAAAGCAATGATGGGGTGGTGTTTTGTACTCATGCTAAACTCTGGAAGAAGTTTGAGAGTCATATATAGGAAAGCGTACAGCCACTTAGAGAAAGCAACTGTCGGGGATGGTTTGGAGGCCTGCTAAACTCTATTTCTGAAACAGTGTGAGAGTCATATATGGGAATGCCTAAAACCACCTCCCGAGAGCTGCTTTCTCTAGTTGACTATAAGCTTTACTATACTCTTGAACTTGTTACAAACTAGAGTTTAGACTGACTACAAAAACCACCCTATAGTTGCTTTCTCTGCGGGAATGTAAGACTCTCGCGCTTCTTCCAAATTAGTTTAGCCGTCCTAAAAAACAGCACCCCATAGTTGCTTTCTCTGAGTGAAAGTAAGGCTACCTATATATGACTCTAGAACTTTTTCCAAACTAGAGTTTAGCAGGAATGCAAACAACCACCCCATCGCCGCTTTCTCTGCCTGAATGTAAGCGTTCCTCTATATGACTCTCGTACTTTTTCTAAACAAGTTTAGTATGCCTACCAAACACCAGCCCATAGTTAGTTTCTGTGAGAGAATGCAAGCCTTCCCATATATGACTGTCGTACTTCTCCCAACCTAGAGTTCATTATGGTTACACAGCACCACCCGATGGTTGCTTTCTCTGAGTGAATGTAAGCGTTCCCATATATGACACTCGCACTTCTTCCGAAATAGAGTATTGTATGACTACAATACACCAGCCCATCATTGCTCTATCTGCGTGAATGTAAGCGTTCCTATATGACTCTCAATCTTCTTCCAAACTAGAGTTTAGCATGACTACAAAAAACCACCCCATCGTTGCTTTCTCTGCGTGAATGTAAGTGCTCCTATATAAGACTCTGGTACTTCTTCCAAACTAGAGTTTAGTATGGCTACAAAGGACCCATCATGCTTTCTCTGAGTGAATGTAAGTGTTCCCATATATGACTATTGCCCTGGTCCCGAAATGGAGTTTAGCTGGCCTAGAAACACCCCCCCCCTCGAGAGTTGCTTTCTCTAAGTGACTGTAAGTTTTCCTGTACATGACTCTCGAACTTCTTCCAAACTAGAGTTTAGCATGACTACCAAACACCGCCCCATAGTCGCTTTCTCTGAGTGAATGTAAGTGTTCCTATATAGGAATCTCATACTTCCTCCAAACTAGAGATTAGTATGCCTAGAAAGCACCATCCCATAGTTGCTTTCTCTGCATGAATGTAAGCGTTCCCATATAAGACTCTTGCGCTTCTTCCAAAGTAGACTTTAGCAGGCCTACAAACCACACCCAAGAGTTGATTTCTCTGAGTGAATGTAAGCCTTCCTATATATGACTCTCGAACTTCTTCCAAACTAGAGTTTAGCATGACTAAAACACTCCACCCCATAGTTGCTTTCTGTGTGTGAATGTAAGCGTTCCTGTATATGACTCTTGGTCTTCTTCCAAACTAGAGTTTAGCATGACTACAAACCACCACCCCATAGTAGCTTTCCCTGCATCAATGTAAGCGTTCCTCTATATGACTCCCATACTTCTTCCAACCTAGAGTTTAGTATGGCTACAAACCACCACCCCATCGTTGCTTTTTCTGCATGAATGTAAGCGTTCCCATATATGATTCTCGCACTTCTTCGGAAATAGAGTTTAGTATGCCTACAAACCATCTCCCGAGAGGTGCTTTCTCTAGGTGACTGTAAGCTTTCCTATACATGACTCTTGAACTTCTCCCAAACTGGAATTTAGCATGAGTAAAAAACAACTCCACATAGTTGCTTTCCCGGCATGAATATAAGCGTTCTTATACATGACTCTCAATCTTCTTTCAAACTAGAGTTTAGCATGACCTCAAATCACCACCCGATCGTTGCTTTCTCTGCGTGAATGTAAGCACTCCTATATATGACTCTGGTACTTCTTCCAACCTAGAGATTAGTATGGCTACAAACTACCACTGCATCGTTGCTTTCTCTGAGTGAGTGTAAGCGTTCTCACATGTGACTTTTGCTCTGCTTCTGAAATAAAGTTTAGCTGGCCTACAAACCACCCCCCGTGAGTTGCTTTCTCTGAGTGGTTGTACACTTTCCTATATATGACTCTCCAACATATTCCAATCTAGAGTTTAGCATCACTACAGAACACCACCCCAAAGTTGTTTTCTCTGCGTGAATGTAAGCCTTCCTATATATTACTCTCATACTTCTTCCAACCTAGAGTTCAGATTGGCTACAAACCACCATCCGATTGTTGCTTTCTCTGAGTCAATGTAAACGTTCCCATATATGACTCTCGCACTTCTTCAGAAATAGAGTTTAGTATGCCTACAAATCACCCCCCAAGAGTTGCTTTCTCTAGGTGACTGTAAGCTTTCCTATATATGACTCTCGAACTTCTTCCAAACTAGAGTTTAGCATGACTACCAAACACCACCCCATAGTTGCTGTCTCTGCGTGAATGTAAGCATTCCTATATAGGACTCTCATATTTCCTCCAAACTAGAGATTAGTATGCCTAGAAACCACAATCCCATAGTTGCTTTCTCTGCATGAATGTAAGCGTTCCCATATATGACTCTCGCACTGCTTCAGAAATAGAGTTTAGTATGCCTACAAACCAACCCCCGAAAGTTGCTTTCTCTAGGTGACTGTAAGCTTTCCTATGTATGACTCTCGAACTTCTTCCAAACTAGAAATTAGCATGAGTACAAAACACCACCCCATAGTTGTTTCCCGGCATGAATACAAGTGTTCCTATACATGACTCTCAATCTTCTTCCAAACTAAAGTTTAGCATGACTACAAAATACCACCCGATCGTTGCTTTCTCTGCGTGAATGTAAGCTTTCCTATATATGACTCTGGTACTTCTTCCAAACTAGAGTTTAGTATACCTAGAAACCACCACATCATATTTGCTTTCTCTGCGTGAGTGTATACGTTCCCATATAAGACTCTCACTCTTCTTCCAAATTAGAGTTTAGCTGGCCTACAAACCACCCGCTGAGAGTTGCTTTCTCTGAGTGGTTGTGCTCTTTCCTATATATGACTCTCAAACTTTTTCCAAACTAGAGTTTAGCATGGCTACAAAACACCACCCCAAAGGTGTTTTCTCTGCGTGAATGTAAGCATTCCTATATATGACTTTCATCCTTCTTCCAAACTAGAGTTTAGATTGGCTACACAACACCACCCCATAGTTGCTTTCTCTGCATCAATGTAAGCCTTCCTATATATGATTCTCGTACTTCTTCAAACTAGAGTTTTTATGTCTACAAACCCCAACCCCATCGTTGCTTTCTCTGAGTGAATGTGAGCATTCCCATATATGACTCTCGCACTGCTTCTGAATTATGGATTAGCTGGCCTGCAAACCAGCGTCCGAGAGTCGTTTTCTCCAAGTGACTGAAAGCTTTTCTATATATGACTCTCGAACTTCTTCCAAACTACACTTTAGCATGACTAAAAAGCACCATCCGTAGTTGCTTTCTGTGTGTGAATGTAAGTGTTCCTGTGTATGACTCTCAGTCTTCTTCCAAACTGGAGTTTAGCATGACTACAAAACACCACCCCACAGTTGCTTTCTTGTGTCAATGTAAGCGTTCCTATATATGATTCTCATACTTCTTCCAAACTAGAGTTTAGTATCCGTGCAAACCACCCGCCCATCATTGATTTCTCTGATTGTAAGCTTTCCCATATATGACTCTCACACTGCTTCCGAATTAGAGTTCAGCAGGCCTAGAAACCACCCCTGAGAGTTGCTTTAATTTGCTGTATGCATTCCTATATATGACTCAAGAACTTCTTTCAAACTAGAGTTTATCATGGCTACAAAACAGTATCCCATAGCTGCTTTCTCTGAGTGAATGTAAGCGTTCCTATATATGACTCTGGTACTTCTTCCAAACTAGAGTTTAGTATGGCTCCAAACAACCAGCCGATCGAATCTTTCTCTGAGTGAATATGAGCATTCCCATATATGACTCTCGCACTTCTTCCGAAATAGAGGTTAGTATGCCTATAAACGTCCCCCTGAGAGTTGCTTTCTCTAGCTGACTGTCAGCTTTCCTATATATGACTCTCGAACTTCTTCCAAACTAGAGTTTAGCATGACTACAAAACACCACCCTATTGTTGCTTTCTCTGCCTAAATATAAGCATTCCTATATATGACTCTAAATCTTCCTCCAAACTAGAGTTTAGCAGGACTACAATACACCACCACATCATTGCTTTCTCTGCGAGAATGTAAGCGTTCCTATATATAACCCTCGTACTTCTTCCAAAATAGATTTTAGTATGGCTGCAAACCACCGACTGTCATTGCTTTCTCTGAGTGAATGTAAGCATTTCCATATATGACTCTCGCTCTGCTTCTGAAATAGAGTTTAGTATGCCTACAAACCACCCCAGAGAGTTGCTTTCTCTAGGTGACTATAAGCTTTCCTATATATGACTCTCGACCTTTGTCCAAACTAGGGTTTAGCATGACTACAAACCACCACCCCATTGTTGCTTTCTCCGAGTGAATGTAATACTTCCTATGTATGACTCTGGAACTTCTTCCAAACTAGAGTTTAGCATGACTACACAACACCACCCCATTGTTGCTTACTCTGCGTGAATGTAAGCATTCCTATATATAACTCTCGTGCTTCTTTTGAATTAGAGTTTAGTGGGCCTAAATAGCACCCTCCCATAGTTGCTTTCTCTGAGTGAATGTAAGCCTTCCTATATATGGCTTTTGAACTTCTTCCAAACTAGAGTTTAGCATGCCTACAAAACACCGCCCCATAATTGCTTTCTCTGAGTGAATGTAGGCTTTCTTATATATGACTTTTGCACTTCTTCCAAACTGAGTTTAACAAGCCTACAAACCACCCCCCAAGAGATGCTTTCATAAGTGCCTGTAACCTTCCTCTTTATGACTCTCGAGATTCTTCCAAACAAAAGCTTAGAATGCCTCCAAACCACCCCCCCCATAGTTGGTTTCTCTGACTGAATGTAAGCTTTCCTATGTATGACTCACACTTCTTCCAAACTAGAGTTTCGCAAGCATCAAACCACACCCCGATTATTGGTTTCTCTGAGTGAATGTAACCGTTCCTGTATATGACTCTCGCAATTTGTCCAAACTAAAGTTGAGTAAGCCTACACACCAAGCCCCGATAGCTGCTTTCGGTGAATGAATTTAAGTGTTCCTATATATGACTATGGCAATTCTGCCAAACTAGAGTTTATCAAGCCTAGAACCAACCCCTGATAGTTGCTTTCATAGAGTGAATGTTAACGTTCCTATATACGACTCTCACAATTCTTCCAATCTAAGAGTTTACCAGTGCTACAAAACCCCCACCAATAGTTGCTTCCTCTAAGTGAATGTAAGCGTTCCTATACATGACTTTAGCCCTTTTTCAAACTAGAGTGTAGGAAGCCTAGAAACAACCCCCCCCATAGATGCTTTATGTGAATATAAGCGTTCCTATATATGACTCTCAACTTCCTCCAAACTAGAGCTTAGCAACCCTACAAAAAACTCCCTATAATTGCTTTCTCAGAATGAATGAAATCGTTCCTATATATGACTCCCATACTTCCTCCAAACTAGAGTTTAGCAAGCCTAAAAAGCACCCCCATAGATGCTTCCTTTAACTCAATGTTAACGTTCCTATACATGGCTTACCCACTTCATCCAAACTAGGGTTAGGCAAGCCTACAAAGCACCCCCTGATAGTTGCTTTCTAAAAGTAAATGTAAGCACCCCTATATATGACTATAGCAATTCTTCCAAACTAGAGTTTAGCAAGACTACAAACCCCAGGACCCCACTCCATCGTATCCTGGGCATGGGCCCCTGCCTGTCACACAGGACACAGGGCCAGAGCCTCATCTCACGCATGGTATGGGTCCATTGTAGGCTTGCTTATTTCGGAGAATGGAAGAAGTGGAAGAATTAGATTTACAGTTAGGGTTAGGGTTAGGTGCTAGGGTTAGGGTTAGGGTTGTTAGGGTTAGGGTTAGAGTTTTAGGGTTAGAATTAGGGTTTAGGTGTTACAGCTATGGTTAGGGGTCAGGGTTTAGGGTGTGCTGTAGGTGTTAGGGTTAGCATTAGGTTTAGGTTGAGTTGTTATCCTTGGGGTTAGTGTTAGATGTTAGAATTCAGGATTAGGGTTAAGGCATGGGCCCTCTCTGGTCTATGCAGGACTGGAACTGGGAGCATCGCCATGACCCCACTCCATTGTACCCAGGGGATGGGACCCTGCCTCTTACGTGGGACACAGAAGTGCAGCCTCATTTGAGGCATGGCATGGGTTGGTTGTAGGCCTGATTTCTCTGCAAATGGAAAAAGTGTGAGAATTGTATTTAGGGTATGCATAAGGGTTTAGGATTATGGTTAGGGTTAGGGATTAGGTTACGTTTACCAGTTAGGGTTACGGCTAGGGCTTAGGGTTAAGCTTACGGTTTAGAGTTAGAGTTGGGGGCTAGGGTCAGGGTTTAGGTTTAGTGGTAGGTGTTAGGTTTAGTGTTATGGTTTAGATTTAACAGTTAGTTTAAGGGCATAGGACCTGTCTAATCTATGGTGAGAGCAGGCTGGCAGGGTCGCCGGGACACCACTCCATCGTACACTGCGCCCTGGGCCCTTATTGTCATGCAGGACTTGGGTGGAGCCTCATCTCACGCATGGGATGGGAGGATTGTAGGCTTGCTTAACTCTGAGATTGAGAGATGGGTGAGAATTAGATTTAGGGTTAGGGTTTAGGGTTAGGTTTAGTGTTAAGAGTTAGGGTTAGGATTATGGTTATGGTTAGGGGTTAAGGTTAGTGTTAGGGCTAGGGCTTAGGGTTAGGGGTTAGTGTTGTTGAAAGGGGTAGGGTTAGGGTTAGGTTTGTGGTTAGGGTTATGGTTAGGGTTATTGTTAGAGTTTTAGGGTTAGTTTTAGGGTTTAGGTACTAAGGTTATGGATAGGGGTTAGTGTTAAGTTAGGGCTTACGGGTTAGGGTTAGGGTTAGGGTTAGCGGTGAGTGTTAGGTTTAGGGTTTAGAGTTAGCATTACAGTTACGGTTAGGTGTTAGGGTTAGGGTTATGTTTAGGGGTTCTCGTTAGGGATTAGAGTTAAGGCATGGGCCGTATCTGGTCTTTGTGGGTCAGTAACTGGGAACATCGCCATGACCCCACTCTATTGTACCCAGGGCATAGGACTCTGCCTCTTACTTGGGATACAAGGGAGGAGCCTCATCTCACGCATGGCATGGATTGGTTATAGGCTTGCTTATCACTGAGAATGGAAGAATTGTGAGAATTACGTTTGGGGTAAGGGTAAGTGATTAGGAGTTTTGTTAGGGTTAGGGATTAGGATTAGGGTTATGTGTTAGGGTTAGGGTTAGGTGTTAGGGTTAAGGTTAGGGTTTAGACTTAGTGTTGGAGGTTAGGGTAAGGAGTTAGGTTTAAGGTTTAAGGTTAGGGTTAATGTTAGGTTTTAGATTTAGTGGTTAGTTTAAGGGCACAGGACCTGTCTAAACTATGGTGATAGGGGTCCGGCAGGGTCACCGTGACATCACTCCACTGTACCCTGGGCCTTGGGCCCTGACTGTCACACAGGACTCAGGCGGAGCCTCATCTCACGGATCACATGGCTGGATTGTAGGATTACTTAACTCTGAAAATGGAAGAAGTGTGAGAATTAGATTTAGGGTTAGGATTAGGGTTAGGATTTAGGGTTAGGTTTAGGGTTAGTGTTAAGGGTTAGGGTTAGTAATATGGTTAGGGTGAGGGGTAAAGGTTAGTGTTAGGGTTAGGGTTTATGTTTAGGGGTTAGAATTAAGGTCGTTGTTTGGTTAGGGTTATAGCTAGTGTTGTTGTAAGTGGTAGTGTTAGGGTTAGGGTTGTGGTTAGAGTTAGGATTAGTGTTTTAGGGTTAGTGTTACCAGTTAGTTATTTAGGTTTTCATTAGGGGTTAGTGTTAAAGTTACAGCTTAGTGTTTGGGGACAGGATTAGGGTTAGGGGTGAGTGTTAGGTTGAGGGGTTAGGGTTAAGCTTAGGGTTACGTTTAGGCATTAGGGTTAGCATTAGGTTTAGGTTGAGGTGTTAGCCTTGGGGTTAGAGTTAGGGATTAGGGTTAAGGCATGGGCCTTAACTGCTCTAGGCAGGGATAGGACTTAGAGCATCGCTGGGACCCCACCTCACTGCACTCCAGGCATCGGACCCTGCCTCTCACCTGGGACACAGGGGCGCAGACTCATCTCAGGCATGTCATAGGTTGGTTTAGGCTTGCTTATCTCTGCGAATGGAAGAAGTGTGAGAATTACATTTAGGGTAAGGGCAAGGGGTTAGGATTATGGTTAGGGTTAAGTTTGAGTTTTAGGGTTAGGGAATAGGATTAGTTTTAGGGGTTAGTTTTAAGGTTAGTGGTTAAGGTTAAGGTTAGAGTTTAGAGTTAGTGTTGGGGGTTGGGGTCAGGGGTTAGGTTTATGGTTAGGGGTTAGGGTTATTGTTACGACTTCGATTTAGTGGTTAGTTTAAGGGCACAGGACCTCTCTAATCTATGGTGAGAGGGGGTGGCAAGGTCGCCGAAACACCACTCCATCGTACCCTGGGTCTTGGGCCCTGACTGTCATGCAGGACTCAGGCCTATCCTCATCTCACACATGGAATGGGAGGAATGTAGGCGTGCTTAACTCTGAGAGTGGAAGAAGTGTGAGAATAGATTTAGGATTAGGGTTAGCGTTAGGTTTAGGGTTAAGTGTTAGGGTTAGAATTATAGTTAGTGTTAGGGGTTAAGGTTCAGTTTAGGGTTAGCGGTTAGGGTTAGGGTTTAGGGTTGAGGTCTTTGTTTGGTTAGGTTTAGGGCTAGGGTTGTTGTAAGGGGTAGGGTTAGGGTTAGGGTCATGGTTAAGGTTAGGGTTATTGTTAGCATTTTAGTGTTAGTTTTAGGGTTTAGGTATTACGGTTATGGTTAGGGGTTAGTGTTAAGTTAGGGGTTATGTTTTGGGGTTAGTGTTAGGGTTAGGGATGACAGTTAGGTTGACGGTTTAGGGTTAGCAATATGGTTAGGGTTAGGGTTTAGGGGTTGTGGTTAGGAATTAGGGTTAAGGCATGGGCCCTATCTGCTCTATGAGGGTCAGGAAGTGGGAACATCACTGTGACTGCACTCCATTGCACCCAGGGCGTGGGACCCTGACTCTTTCGTGGTATACAGGGGCAGAGCCTCATTTCATGTGTGGCATCAGTTAGTTATACTCTTGATTATCTCTGCAAAAGGCAGAATTGTGAGAATTACATTTAGGGTAAGGCTAAGTGGTTAGGATTTTGGTTAGGGTTATAAGTTAAGGTTAGGGTTGGGATTAGGATTAGGGTTAGGGGTTTGGTTTGGGGTTAGGGTTAGAGTTAGGGTATAGGGTTAAGGTTAGCATTTAGAGTTAGTGTTGGCTGTTAGGGTAAGGGGTTAGGTTTTGCGTTAGGGGTTAGGGTTAGTTACAGCTTAGATTTAGTGGTTAGTTTAAGGGCACGGGACCTGTCTAATCTATGGTGAGAGGGGGTCAGGCAGGGTCGCCATGACATCACTCAATCGTACCCTGTGCCTTGGGCCCTGACTGTCATGCAGGACTCAGGCAGAGCATTATCTCATGCATGGCATGGCTGGATTGTAGGATTCCTTAACTCTGAGAATGGAAGAAGTGTGAGAATTAGATTTCGGGTTAGGATTAGGGTTAGTGTTTAAGTTTAGATTTAGGGTTATGTTTAAGGGTTAGGGTTAGTGTAAGGGGTTAAGTTTAGTGTTAGGGTTAGGGTTTAGGCTTGTGGGTTAGAGTTAGGGTCGTTGTTGGTTAGGATTAGGGCTAGGGTTTCTGTAAATTGTAGGTTTATGGTAGGGTTGTGGTAAGGGGTAGGGTTAGGTTTAGGGTTTTGGTTAGAGTTAGGGTTAGCGTTTTGGGGTTAGTGTTCCTGGTTAGGTATTTCAGTTTGTGTTAGGCGTTAGTGTTAGAATTAGGGCTTAGTATTTCGGGTTAGGGTTAGCATTAGTTGTGAGGGTTAGGTTGAGGGATTAGAGTTAAGCTTAGGGTTA
>JAQIFY010002901.1:0-12974 GCA_028533085.1 Varecia variegata | reverse complement strand
CTGCCATTATCCAAGGAACACTGTTTTTTGCCTTGAATTTTAGATGCTTAGGCATTAGAGCAATTTTAGGAGGAAAAATGTGATATGGCATTTTGGCATCTGAATGATTGTGATCTCTGCCTTCATTCTGGATATCTCAGGAGCAGGCCAATGCTTTGCTGGAGGCCAGTAGCCTTGGGCCTCAGCCCTTAGCTTATGTTAGAACTAGAATTCTCCATTTTCTAAACTTAGCAGGCTGGAGCTGAGCCTTGTGTGCCCCTCTCAGGGCTGTGGGAAGGCTCCTGCCTTTGTTGTGTGGTAGCTACAACAGTCCAGATCTCGGTATTGTCCTTCATGGTACAAAATAGAGAGCATGATATTCCAAGGGTGGTATGAACTGGGGGCCTGGATGAGCCACTTTGCAGCACACATCGTCCTCCTGTTCCTGGTACTCTGCGAGAAGCATTGGCTCCCCAAGCTGCAGGACAGGAGGAAGCAAGTCCAGAAAGAAAAGTTACAGCGAAGAAGGACTTCCAGAGGTTTGAATGAATGCTCTGCCACCTGCCAACTGTGTGACCTGGGCAAGTTATTTAATAGGTCATTCAATTAGTCAGTCGTCAATTATCTGTTTGACTTCTGTGTACTTTACACTCAGCTTTGATCCCTCTGAATCTACCTAAGATAAATGAAGATAATAATCTGGACTTTTATGATTATTGTGAGGATTGGAAATCATCTTTCTAAGTAACAACACAGTGGCTGGCACTGTGCAGTCATCGTCACTGTTTTGATTATTATAGGTTCCTTTGGGATCAGCATCTCCTAACATGGCAGATTCTCAAAGGCTCTTCTAGCGCATGGCTAACATCTCTTCTCTTTATTTTGGATCATTATTTCCTTTTCTCTCTCTTCATCTTCCTCTTTTCTGATTTCCTGTTTCCCCTTTGCCTTGTCTCTCTCCTCTGTCTTTTCTTTCATCTCTCCATTCTCTGCTTGATATTTCCTTTATTATCAGCTTCCTCCTCCCCTCTCTTTATTTTCATCTGTGATTTTTAATTTTTATTTATGTGTGCAAAAGTACATCACTGTAAATCACCTTATGAGTTCATAAACCCCCGTCAATTTTGTGAGTGGGAGACCTCAAGGTCTGTCAGGTTAGAATTCCTGACAGAATAAAAACAGAGAAGAAGATGCTGTATCTCAGAGAGCAAGATCTACATCTTAACTTATGGATGTTTAACAAATATAAGAAATTTGGCAGAAGAATCTGGATTCCCAAGAAAGGGAACTCTTTTTTTTTTTTTTTTTTGAGACAGAGTCTCGCTTTGTTGCCCGGGCTAGAGTGAGTGCGGTGGCGTCAGCCTAGCTCACAGCAACCTCAAACTCCTGGGCTCAAGCGATCTTACTGCCTCAGCCTCCCGAGTAGCTGGGACTACAGGCATGCACCACCATGCCTGGCTAATTTTTTCTATATATATTTTAGTTGTCCAGATAATTTCTTTCTATTTTTAGTAGAGACGGGGTCTCACTCTTGCTCAGGCTGGTCTCGAACTCAAAGGGAACTCTTAAAGGCCATCATGTCTCACTTAGGACTCTTGTTTCCTCTCTCTACAGGCCCTGTTCCCCAGAGACTAGCCCATCTCCAGGAAGAAAGCCCCAGAGACAAGGCAGCAGTGCCTGAGTTTAACCCAGCAAGGTCCCAGGTGAGGAGGGTGCCCAGGCTTGTAGAAACTTCAGTAGTGGCCCTTCTTCTTTCTGGCCACCTGTTGTTTGCCCTTTTCTTGGCTGACACTTGTCACCTTGAGATGCTTTCAATCTCTCTGCCTTCACGTTGTCACAGAATATCACACACCATGTGTACATCAGCCAAGGAGCTGATATTGATTACATGCCACTGCTTCATTTCATACCATGTTTAAGAATCACATCCAAATCTCAAGGCATGGGAGTGAGAGGTGGAGTTAGGCCCCTGGTTTCAGAAAGTGCCTCCACTCAATTGATGCTGAGTGACTGAAGTTTTGTCTTTTGAAGTCTCTGGTTTCTCTCCCCAGCCTGAGGCCTTTTCTCACACTCCTTTATGTTCTCAGTGTTTGCCACATATCCAATCAGTGTTTGGTGATGATAATGGAAAAATTCTGTATATCTAAGGTAAAACTTCATATCTTGTGAACTCACTCACTCCCATGAGACTGCTGTAATCCCTCCATGAAGGAATATCCCTAATGACTGAGCACCTCTCAACACAATTACGTTGGCAAGTGAATTTCAGCTTGAGTTTTGATGGGGACAAAACACATCCATAGAGCATGGCTCTTTGTAGATGTAATCAAGTTAAGATGAGGTCATAATCGATTAGGCTGAGCCCTAAATCCAATGACTGGTATCCTTATAAGAAGCCCACGTGAAGACAGAGAGACACACAGGGAGAATGCCACATGACAACTGAGGCAGAGATTCGTGTGATACATCTACAAGCCAAAGACCACCAAGACTTGCCAATAACCACCAGAAGCTTGCAGAGAGGCAAGGAAGGTACTCCCCTACAGCTTTCAAACAGAGCATGGCCCTGTACATGCCTTGATTTTTGAATTTCTAACCTCCAGAAGAGTGAGAATAAAATTCTGTTGTTTTAAACCATCCAGTTTGTGGTACTTTGTTATGAGAGCCCTAGGACACCAATATAGATTTCAAGACAAATTATAGATTGAAAAGGGGGAGAAAATAAGGAGGTGTGACATTATTAGGCATATGTCCTTTCATTGCACTGTGCTTTATTGCATTAGCAGGTACTACAGTTTTTACAAATTGAAAGTTTATGGCAACCCTGCATCAAGCAATTCTATGGGCATCATTCTTCCAACAGTATGTGTTCACTTCATGTCTGTGTCACATTTTGGTAATTCTTGCAATATTTTAAACTTTATTATTATTATCATTATATCTGTTATGTTTATCTGTGAACAGTGGTGATCTTTGATGTCATTATTGTAATTGTTTTGTGCACCATGAACCACACCCATATAAGACAACAAAATTAATTAACAAATGGTGTGTGTGTGTGTGTGTGTGTGTGTGTGTTCTAACTGATCCATTGACCAGCTGTTCCCCCATCTCTCTCCCTCTTCTTGGGCCTCCCTATTCCCTAAAACTCAACAATATTGAAATGAGGCCAGTTAACCCTCTAAGTGTTAGAGGGTTAATAACCCTCTAAGTGTTCAAGTAAAAGGAAGACTCTCACATCTCTCACTTTAAATCAAAAGCTATTATATTCTGCACTGATACCGTCTGGAAGCTATAAAAAATTAAAAAACAAACAAAAAAAAACAACGAAAAAGAAAAGAAAAAAAAAAAAGCTATTATAGAAATGATTAAGCTCGGTGAGGAGGGCATGTTCAAAGCTGAGATAAGCCAAAAGATAGGCCTCTAGCACCAAACATCCAAGCTGTGAATGGAAAGGAAAAGTTCTTGAAGGAAATTAAAGGTGCTACTCCAGTGAACACACAAATGGTAAGAAAGCAAAACAGCATTGTTGCTGATATGGAGAAAGTTTGAGTGGTTTGCATAGAAGATCAAACCAGCCACAACATTTCCCTAAAACAAAGCCTAATCCAGAGCAAGGTCCTAAGTTTCTTCAATTCTGTGCAGGCTGAGAGAGGTGAGGAAGGTGCAGAAGAAGAGTTTGAAGCTAGCAGAGGTTGGTTCATTAGGTTTAAGGAAAGAAGCTGTCTTCATAACATAAAAGTGCAAGTTGAAGCAGCAATTGCTGATGTGGAAGCTACAGCAAGTTATCCAGAAGATTGAGCTAAGATCCTTGAGCTACACTAAACAGATTTTCAATGTAGATGAAACAGCATTATATTGGAAGAAGGTGCCATCTAGGACTTTCATAGCTAGAGAGAAGTCAATGCCTGACTTGAGAGCTTCAACGGACAAGTTGACTCTCTTGTTAGGGGCTTATACAGCTGACAACTCTAAGTTAAAGCCAGTGCTCATTTATCATTTTGAAAATCCTAGGGCCCTAAGAATTAAGCTACATCTACTCTGCCCATGCTCTATAAATGGAACAACAAAGCCTGGATGACAGCATATTTGTTTAACAGCATGATTTACTGAATATTTTCAGCCCACTGTTGAGACCTATTGCTGAGAAAAAAAGATTACTTTCCAAATATTACTGCTCATTGACAATGTACCTGGTCACACAAGAGCTCTGATGAAGTTGTATAAAGAGATTAATGTTGTTTTCTTGCTTGCTAATGCAACGTCCATTCTGTAGCCTGTGGATCAAGAAGTAATTTTAACTTTCAAGTCTTTTTACTCAAAAATACATTTTATAAGGCTATAGTTGCCATAGTGATTCCTCTGATGGATCTGGGCAAAGTCAACTGAAAACCTTCTGGAAAGGATTCACCATTCTAGATGCCATTAAGAATATTCATGATTCTTGAGAAAAGGCAAAAATATCAACATTAACAGGAGTTTGGAAGAAGTTGATTTCAACCCTCATGGATGACTTTGAAGGGTTCATGACTTCACTGGAGGAAGTGACTGCAGATGTGGTAGAAATAGCAAGAGAACTAGACTTAGAAGTGGAGCCTGAAGATGTAACTGAATTTCTTCAATCTCATGATAAAACTTTAATGGATGAAGAGTTGCTTTTCATGGATGAGCAAAGAAAGTGGTTTCTTCTCCTTACTCTTCTTTTTTTTTCCTACTTTCCAGCAGATCAGACTTGACTGAAAAGAAAGTGGTTTCTTGAGAGGGAATTTACTTTTGGTGAAGATGCTGTGAACATTGTTGAAATGACAACAAAGGATTTAGAATATTATGTAAACTTAGTTGATAAAGTGGCAGCAGGGTTTGAGAGGTTTGAGTCCAGTTTTGAAAGTTCTACTGTGAGTAAAATGCTATCAAACAGCATCATATGCTGCAGAGTAATCTTTCATGACAGGAAGAATCTATCAATGCAGCAAACTTCGCTGTTGTCTTCTTTTAAGAAATTACCATAGCCACCCCAGCCTTCAGCAAGCACCACCCTGATCAGTCAGCAGCCATCAACATCAAGGCCGGGCTCTCCACTAGCACAAAGCTTACAACTCACTGAAGGCTCTGATGGTTGTTAGCATTTATTAGCAATAAAATATCTTTTAATTAAGATATGTACATTGGTTTTTTTTTAGACATAATGCTATTGCACACTTAACAGACTACAGTATAGTGTAAACATAACTTTTATGTGCACTGGGAAGCCAAAAAAATTGTGTGACTCTCTTAATTGTGATACTCTGTTGCAGAGGTCTGGAACTGAACCTGCACTATCTCCAAGGTATGCCTATATTTAAGTGAGGTGGGCTTTTTAGTAATAATATCAAAATAATTCTCTGTTTGAAGTTTGGGATGGGGTAGTGATACGGTAAAGAGAAAACGTATTTTCTGTCTTGAAACTCCCCTCCTTCTCAAAACAGACATTCATTCTGTTAAAAGACTGAGCACCATATCCTTTTTCAGACAATGGGAAAGAGAGCATAGATTGGGAAATGAAACAGAATATCAAGAGGTTAATAAAAAGCCAGACGGGCGCAGTGGCTCATGCCTGTAATCCTAGCACTTGGGAGGCCGAGACGGGCAGATCATATGAGCTCAGGAGTTCAAGACCAGCCTGAGCAAGAGCGAGACCCCATCTCTACTAAAAAAATAGAAAGAAATTATCTGGACAACTAAAAATATATAGAAAAAATTAGCTGGGCATGGTGGCGCATGCCTGTAGTCCCAGCTACTCGGGAGGCTGAGGCAGAAGGATTGCTTGAGCCCAGGAATTTGAGGTTGCTGTGAGCTAGGCTGACGCCATGGCACTCTAGCCCGGGCAACAGAGTGAGACTCTGTCTCAAAAAAAAAAAAAAAAAAAAAAAGCCATTTGGTAGGCCTTTGGAGATAGTGTCATACAAAGATGGAAAACCACAGACAACCCCCAAAATAAATAATTTCAGGGTGTGATTTTTCCAACCTAGAAATCTTATTGCTAGGTTTGAAATATTTTTAAATAATCTTTACTAATGAAATTCAGTGAGATCATTAATGAAATTCGGTGAGATCTCTGCATTTATATTAGGTTCCAAATCTGTTTAAAAGGAGTCTCAAGATTCCTCCATTAGTTATTTGTAATTGGTTTAATTGTATTTATAGTAGCTGTTGTAAATGCTTTTCAACCAAATACCTAGTAGAAAATGCTATAAGACACGGTGTAAATCAACTATTGTGACAGTGTCTTTATTCTATGTAAACTTCCTTCTTTGTAATGTTCTTGAATTACCAGTGTTTTTAGTATCACCCTATAAAAACTTTCCTATACTTAAGTGTATATTGATTGTAGGTTTAGTTCAGCAGGACACTTGAAAGTCCTACAGGATGTGGGACAGTTCTTTGTAGTGTGGGACCATCCCACACATTGCAGGATGTCTAACATCTCTGGCCTCACCTTATGAATGGCATTGGTATAAGGTGGTGGGCCTCATTGTTATAACCAAAAATGTCCCCACGAATTTATAGAATGCCCTGAGGGGTTGGTCCCACTGGTCTACAGTGTGGTATTCAACACCCTTTACACCTGGACCCCCCATCCTTACCACAGTGAAAACTAAGAGGCCATTTTTTTGTTTCTTTAGACATCAGTGAAGACTGAGGAAGAAACAGCCCAGGCCCCTGCCCCACAGGAGTGGCCACATCTGAGTCTGGCTCAGAGGAACCTCTGTGGGAACTCAGCTCAGGAGAAGGTTGCAAGCCTCGGTCTTATGAGTAAGGATAGGCCTCTGGCTGGTCCCCTGCCTGTGCTCTCCTTTTCACTCCCCTGCCCCTGAATTGGCCATTGGGAGACCACATTTCCTATAGACCCTCACCCTCCCTTTCCCTTCTTCTGGCCTCTGCCTACTGACTTCTCTCAGCTCTTACCATTTCGCATCCTTCCCAATCACATTTTCTTCTTCTGTTGCTACTCACCCAGCTTAATGATTCTTGTTATTTTCTCTGCTCATCCCTCCCTATTCCCTGATTCCCTCAGCACCTCTTCCTTCGCATCCCTTTTTCTTCCCTAGAGAGGCTTCCATATGACTTGTCATTTCAGATATCCCTTCATACTTGGAAGCACCATGAACACCTCTGCCTGTTCCCTTCTTCTTTACTTCAGAGGAAGTTCTCTTTACTCTCTGGGAACACTACTGTTCATGTTTAATTTTCTTTAAATGTGCTCTGCCCTGTTGGACCCTCTCCCCAACTGGGCTCTTGTGCCCTAATTAACTTTTCTTATCATCTTCCCCTACTGTGCCATATTTTGAGGATTGATGAAACTGTAGACCCCTGAGACACCTGTTGATTTGTTGTTTGGTTTAATTTGACACATCTATTCCCTACCCTGGAGGTTGTTTTTTCAAAATTTATAGATATGACATTCAAATCATTAATGTATTATTTTAGCTGAAGAAATTGTAACTAAAGATGGATTGTTTGATGCAAAGCAAGAAACTTCTGAAGAAATGAAACAAGGTTGGGAGGCCTCAGGAATACCCAACAGGTGAGGGTCCATGGTCCTGAGTGAACCAAATCCTGGAGACATAAAAAGAAATCAGAAAGGAACTAGAGAAACCAATTGGTCAAGAGCCTGCTTCCCTGGAATAATAGAGAATGAGTGCCACTGTCACTTCTGTGATCACAGGAGGCCTGATGGCAAGAATGTGACCTACTGAATATTGTCAATATACAATAATTATACAAAACCTTCATTTGGCACAGTTTCCTCTAAGAATCTTATCCTGACCCAGGGTATCCTGCTTAATCACTCTTCTCTGGGCCCCTTTTACATGTTTTTGGAGCTGCAGATAAAGAAGCCAGAAGGCAGAGAATTTAGATGAGAGTAAAGGCTGCAGGTGAAGCTGCCATGACAGTTAAGAAATATCATCAGAACTGGAAGAGGACTTAGTGAGGACAACTAGAGTATTTTCAACCTTCCTTAGAAGACCCGAATAAGGAAGAGATCAAAAGGAATGTAGCTGATAAAGAAGGAGAAATTAATGATAGTAGTGGGCACTTCACAAGTGTTGCTTGTGGGAATGAGTGAATATGTAACATAGATACTGCTAAAGCAGGCACCAAATCACAAACAGAGGGTTGGCTTCTGGCGAGGCCATTAACTCTTCAGAGAGTTAAGAAAAGAGGAGAAAGGAAATAAGGCAGGATAATTAGGCTGAAGAGCAGAGCAGGGAGTAGGGCCTTATTGACATTTGCTCATCTTAGGAAAACAGGGAGCTAAATCTCAGCTAACTAGAAATGTCTTGAAGCTTAAGAAGAGAAGTGAAATTTTTCCTCTCTCTTTCATTAACCTAGTGAGGACTGAGCCAAGCTCCACTAAGGAAGACAAATAATGTTCAGTAACTTAGTGCAGAGGTATGACTGGAGAATAGGAATCTGTTACCGTGCCTGCTGGGGGCATTCAGCACCAGCTAACTGAAACTGTGACTCATGACTCCCAGTGCCTATAAGAATAAAAATATCTTATTGTTTCACATCACAAAAGTTTGAAGGTAGGCTGTTCTAGGTCTGGTGCAGCAGCTCAACCATTAAGTCAAAGATTCAGCTCCACCTACAGCCCCACGTCCCTCCTTTAGTCCCCTACTGCCACCCTACTTTCTTACCTCACTGTTTTTCCCATTTCCTTCCTCACAGTATTGGGCTTAATACATTGTATCTCTTGGAATTGAGATTTCAGTGGTGGAAATGTTCAATGCCATGACAGGATTCACTGAAGAGGTGGATGTCAGGGAACTCTGAGATGGATGTGTTGAATACACATAGACATTGAAGACACCCAGGATAATAAATGCTTTAAATAAATATATGTAGTGTAAATTATATTAAAATACACTCTTTTCACTGCTTTTTTGCCCCTATGTCTTCTAAAACTAGACTAGTTTGCTGATAGAACACTAGTAAATGAAATGCAAATATCTAGAAATAAGAAAGAAGTTTGTGTAAAATAATACTTTTCATCTTAGTAACTTTAGCTTTATTTCTTTGTAAACCTCATAAAAATCAGTACAAGTGCAATGAGCTGAGTTTCTTTCCAGAGCAATGTGTCCATCAGATACATGTAAAACTAGGAAAAGCTAAGTCCTTGCACATTCAGAAATTCTGTGAGAGGTGTGAGGATGCCCAGTAAATAACAACCTTCTTCTTTGTCCAAGTTCCAAACCAATTGACGGGGACACAGGAGTAAGCTAGACGGTTCTGGAAGCCTCAACTCCATTACTGACAGATGCTAGAGTGGATAAAGCAGCTCAGAGGCAGAGCTAAATAAGCTCATACCGGCAGAGGACAAGTGCAGCAGATGTCCCCCTGCACAGTCCTGCCGATGCAACTTGGGGCAAAAAGGAGCGTTGGATATCTGCATCCTTCTCCTAAAGAGGACAGAGGAGGGGGCTGCACCATGGATGCCCAGTTCCTTTCCCCAGATTCAACAATTTCTTACGTCATAAGAAATTAGTGAGAGGTGGAGAGAGGCCAGAAATGTTAAGTCTAGCTAAAGTCCTCCCCATGGAAGCATGAGGAGTGAGAGTAAGTAATCCTCTCCTGCCAAAAGATTTAGGCTTTAGTGGATTTCTCATGTATTAAAGAATAACACTGAGGGGTTTTTTTTTCTTCTTTCTATGTTGTCCAGGCTGGATTCAAACTCCTAGGCTCAAGAATCCTCTGGCCTGAGCCCCCCAAGTAGCTGGGAAAGACTGAGGATTTTTATAACATACGTTCTTTTTTTCTTTCCCAGAGATCATGCACCCCAGATCCCTTATATTCCTGTCCCTACTGAAAGGACAGTTGCACATTTGAACACTCTGAAGGACCGTCACCCGGGTGACTTATGGGCCCGGACGCACATTTCATCCTTGGAATATGCTGCAGGAGATATTACCCGAAAAGGAAGAAAAAAAGACAAAGCTCGAGTGAGTGAACTACTCCAAGGCCTCGCATTTTCTGGTGACTCAGATGTGGAGGAAGATAATGAGCCTGAGACCCAGCCTGCTCAAAAGAAGCTAAAGGTGTCAAGTGTCCCAGAAAAGAATTGGACCAAAAGAGACATTAAACCCAACTTTCCAAGCTGGTCAGTCCTGGATTCTGGACTTTTGAATCTCAAGAATGAAAAGTTGAATCCAGTAGAGCTCTTTGAATTATTTTTTGATGATGAAACATTCAACTTAATTGTCAGTGAAACCAATAATTATGCTTCTCAGAAAAATGTCAGCTTGGAAGTCACAGTTCAGGAAATGAGGTGTGTGTTTGGTATTCTGCTTTTGAGTGGATTTGTGAGGCGTCCCAGAAGGGGAATGTATTGGGAAATCCCTGATGCTGATCAGAACTTGGTTAGAGATGCTATTAGAAGGGACAGATTTGAATTGATTTTCTCATATCTGCACTTTGCAGATAATGGCCACCTAGATCAACAAGATAAGTTTACAAAACTGAGGCCTCTCATAAAACAAATAAATAAAAATTTCCTCTTGTATGCTCCCCTAGAAGAATACTATTGCTTTGATAAGTCAATGTGTGAATGCTTTGATAGTGACCAATTCCTGAATGGAAAGCCTATTAGAATTGGCTATAAAATTTGGTGTGGTACAACCACACAGGGTTATCTGGTTTGGTTTGAACCCTATCAAGAAGAATCAAGTACGAAGGCATATGAAGATCTTGGCCTTGGGTTAGGTGGAAATCTAGTGATGAACTTTGCCGATGTTCTTTTAGAGAGAGGTCAATATCCCTATCACCTGTGTTTTGATAGCTTCTTTACAAGTGTCAACTTAGTGTCAGCCTTGAAGAAGAAGGGAGTGAGGGCAACAGGAATGATTCGTGAGAACAGGACTGAAAAATGCCCCCTTATGAATGCAGAACATATGAAAAAAATGAAGAGGGGGTATTTTGATTTCCGAGTGGAAGAAAATGATGAGATAATTTTGTGTCGTTGGTATGGTGATGGCATTATCAGCCTGTGCTCCAATGCTGTAGGCATAGAACCAGTTAGTGAGATAAATTGTTTTGCTGATGATGAAGAGATCCCTCAGATAAGTCAACCATCCATAGTGAAAGTGTACAATGAAGGCAAGGAAGGTGTAGCTAAAATGGATCAAATTATTTCCAAATATAGGGTGAGGATAAGAAGCAAGAAATGGTATTCAATTTTGGTGAGCTACATGATTGATGTAGCCATGAACAATGCATGGCAACTACACAGAGCCTGTAACCCAGGTGCCTCTCTAGACGTCTTGGATTTTCGGAGATGTGTTGCGTATTTCTACTTGGAACACAATGCTAATCTGTCAGATTAAGGCAGATAAATGGGCACAATGCAGACATTAACAAGACATAGCAAAATGATAACTACACATTAGATTGTACCCTTCCAAAGCAAATCTGATGTATGTAGTGAAATTAAGTAATTAAGTAATATTTTATAAATCAGACATTTATATAGAGTTTCAAAGACTTGTAACAAATAATGTTAAAAATTATCTGTGAAAATATTGAACTCCAGTGGTACCCTTTCTCTATGTCTAATTTTGTGTCAGACATGTGGGGAAGCATTTATTTGTTGCATTGACTATTTTATGCATTTAAAGAATGAAATCCAGCCTCTTTAAAAAAAAAAATTCTCTGGAGAATGCCTTTTTTTTTTGAGACAGGGTCTTGCTTTGTTATCTAGGATAGGGTGCAGTGGTGTCATGATAGCTCACTGCAACCTCGCACTCCTGAGTTCAAGCAATCCTCCTGCCTCAGCCTCCCGAGTAGCTGGGACTACAGGGGCGTGCCACCACCTCTGGCTAATTTTTCTATATTTAGTAGAGAGGGGGTCATGCCCTCGCTCAGGCTGGTCTCAAACTCCTGAGCTCAAGCAACCCTCCTGCCTCGGCCTCCCAGAGTGCTACAATTACATTTTTTTTTTTTTTTGGACGGTCTGGGTGTCATTTATTGACAGCAGTTTACACACTTTTGTTTTCTTCCCTTGGTTGTTTCCTTCAAAGCACAGGCACAGAGCCCTCGAGAAGGGCAGTCTCTGAGCGAGGGAGCCAGGAGCTCAGGATGTCTTTGGCAGGCACGTCCAGCCCCGGCAGGATGCAATCCTTCAAGCTGGAATTCCGCTGGGTATTTGAGGGACCAAGGTGGGGGGGTGGAGAGGAAGTCTTCGACATCTCAGTCCAGGCCTCCTCTCTCCCTATCCAAGTCCATCCCAGTTTTGGGCCCCTGCGGGGGCAGCAGAATCAGCCCACCCACCTCAACAGGGGCAGATTCTTCAATCCATGCCCTGTTCGCACACACCTGCTTCCGCTGGCCCCACAGTTACAGAGAATCAGCTTTACGGGAAGAGACAGACCCCTTCCTCTCTGACATTCCCCAGCACCTCTCTTCGGCTGCATCTGGAGCCGCTGGAGCCGCTGGGAAAAGTGGGGCCTGCCTTCGCCGTCCGGCCGCGCGTGCCACCATCTGCCACCTGTGCTCCCCAGTCCATCACACACACTGTCCTGCCTTTGTTCTGCCAATTGCCAGTGCCTAGGCCGAAGCTCTGGCAGGCCTCGAACCGGGACCCAGAGCGAGTCTGCCTAGGCACTTGGCAATTTTGGGGAGGGAGGTGGATAAAAAAGTAGGTGGGTGTGAGAAGAATGAAAGAGCTTCATCTGATAGAGTAATTAGAGATCTGAAGTGATTTTACTTTTATTTCCTTCACGTTAAGCCAATCAAGAGATTTCACAGTGATTTCTGGGTGGGGGCAGGAGGAGGTGGCGTTAAGCATCATCAGGCCTGTGGCCCCGCTGGCCTGAGGAGGCACAGGCAGGGGGGGTCCTCCCTCACTGGGGCAGCTGCAGGAGCACGGACTGCCCCGCCGGCAGGTAGGTGATGTTCCGAGAGCGTGCCAGCTGGTATGCAATGTCCTCTGCGGCTTCCAGCTTGCGCAGCTCGATCAG
>JAQIFY010002900.1:0-12974 GCA_028533085.1 Varecia variegata | reverse complement strand
GAGAAATGTCTATTTCTTTACCTGAATGATGGCCACATAGCTGTATACCTATGGAAAAACTCCTTGAGCTGTATACTTCAAATTAGGGCACTTTTTAAGACTACTGTGTGGATGTTTTAGTTCAATGAAAAAGAACGAAACAGTGCAGCTCCCAGAGGTAGGATTTTACCTGTAATGGGGTGAAGGGTAACCACTAGCAGCACAATTCAAGATGATTTCAGATTTTGATAAATCCAAAGGAAAAATGACATCTTCTGGCTCCTGAGTAAAAATAGGGCGGCTGAAAAGTCCATCACCTGGAAAAAGAAAAGAATAACATCACTAAATGAATAACCACAAAAAAAACTGAACCTTGCTATCAATGCAAGTCTATATTAAACATCAAATGGATACATATTTTTTAAAAAGCTTCTATTTTGAAACAATCTCAAAATTACAGAAAATGTTGCAAAAATGGCCCAAAGAATATTTTTTTGAACCATGTAGAGTAATTCTGCAAACTGATACCCTATATCACCCAAATAAATTAGTTTATATTTCCTACAAACAAAGCATTCTTCTGTATAACCATAAATAAAACCAACAATATTAAGAAATTAACATTGATTCAGTACTAGCATCTAATCTTCAGGCCCCATTTCACCATTTTTCCCAATAAAATCCTTTATATCGAAGGAATCCAGTTGAGAATCACAAGTTTCACTTAATTGTTACGTCTTTTTAGCCTCTTTCAATCTGGAACAGTTCCCCAGTCTTTCCTTGATTTCCCTGACTTTGACACCTTTGAAAATTACAAAGCAGTTATTTGGTAAAGTTTCACTTAATTTGGGCTTGTCTGAGCAGTCAGGGACCAAGGGCAGGGCACGGGTTCTTTCCTGTAGGGGTAGGAGCTGCACGCTGAAAATGCAAGCCATAGGAAGGTAGAAAAATATTAATAAAACCAGTGAATTGGTTTTTTAAAAAAATATCATTATGAAGAAGGCTCCTCTCAGCCAGGGAATACACAGATCCCTTTGTCTTGCCCTCTGTCCCCCTTCCCCTCTGCTTAGAAGAGAGAATGAAACACTGTTTCATTATGATTAGATTCAGGCCTACGATGTTCTTTATATTGCATCGTATCAGGTGGCGGCTCAAGACTATCTGTCCCTTTACTGCTGAAGTTAAATGATCATTTGATTAAGGTGGTGCCTGCCAGACCTCTCCACTATAAAGTCATTCTTTTTTGTTTTTTCTTTGTAATCAGTATTTTGTGGTTTGGGCCTTTAGACAATACAAATATAGCATTGCTCAAACATTTGAAAATTTTATTCATATATTTCTATCAGTCTACTGTTAAATAAAGTCTACTTGATTTAACATGTGAATTCAAGGGTTCTTATTTTATTAAATGAATTATATAATCTGTTACTATTTATTTTGGTGCTCAAATTGTCACTGATTTGGTCAGCAGGAGCCCTTTCAAACCAACTTGTTTCCCCTTTGGCATGTCCTTGCCATTCTTTGAACTCTTTCTTACTTTCCGGTATAAGAAAGAGTTCCAGGAGCATCTTGTATTTCTCCTACCCCAGCCACAGAAGTTGTCATTTTTTTCTAAGAAAACTTGATTTCTTTTATTAGAGAATGTTTAGAAGTCATGATCTGGATTTTTTTATTGAGATGCTGTTGCTCTGAGTCCCTCTCGGTGGATGTGTATTGCGGTGTGTGTGTGTGTGTGTGTGTGTGTGTGTGTGTGTGTGTTTATCTAAAGTGATGTATAACGGGTTGAGTTGTCCTCTGTCCGTATTTGTAACTCCCTGTTCACCCTGCGACAACCCTGGCTCCGATTATCTCCAGTGTATGTATGCATTTGTTCAATCCCCTCTCATGTAACTCATCTCCAATTACTGCCACCACCCTCTCCACCCTGCACAGGTTCTGACACCCGCTCCCACTTTTACCCACCTACCAACATGGATAACGTTTCCACGTCACCCAGGATCTAACGCCTCACACTGGAACACTCCTCTCCCCTCGGAGACTCTGTCTTCCCTGTGCTTGCCTCCAACGCCAGGCTGCGGGCTTCTACCTTGACCACCCTCCCCTGAAAACAGAACCTTCCTCCCTCTTCCCCGGCTCTGATGCCCTGCGCCAGGCCACCCCCTGTGGGCACGTCCTTGTCACCTTGCTTGGGCTCTGACACCCCACTCCCGGCCACCACTGCCCTAGCCCTGCCCTGCACCCCTTCTCACCCCTCTCAGGTCCCAGCGCCCCCTGCTGGGCTGCTGCGGCTCTGCTCTCCCACACTCACGTGGGTGCCGACCTCACTCACCTCCCTCCAGGGCATCAGGACTGAATTATTGTGAAAAGAAGGGAAGGGGAAGAGGAGGAGCTCAGTACTCATGTATAAGGTGAAATTCTGTGTTTGTTTTTATGTGCAATGTACAACATAAAGCACAAACCTGATCATATTAGGCCTTAATTTGAAGTCCATCCATAACTCTAATTAACTGTACTTAAGCGACCTGTGACAGTATAGTCATTTCCTCTGATATCACCCATGGCACCAGAGAATCTCAAAGGTGCAAGATCTTTTGTAGGCCATTCAGCTCAGACTTCTTGGTTTGGAAAGACAATAGAGAGAGTGATTAAAAGCATGTGCTTTGGAATCAAATGGGCCTCAGTGGATTTGAGCAATCCTCTGGGTCCTTGTCAGTAAAACAGATTTAATATGCACATCATAGGATTGTTTTGAGATGTAATGATGTATTTATAATAAAGTATGTTATGTTGTGCCTTCTAACAAGTAACTATATAGTCATCGAATTATAACAGCCATCATCAGCATCAGCATCAGCATCATCACCATCCTTATTATTACAAACAAGGAAATTGAAACCCAGAAAGTTGAAACATTTTTTTTTCCAAATTCACCATCTGTTTTAACAGAGAGTAAGAAATTAAACTTAGGTTTCCTGATTCCCACTCCATTGATTTTACCATCCACTTCGATCTGCTTCTATCCCATTAGTTTTCTAAAATATTTGCACCCAGGTAGAATAAATTATTTCATTAACTTCATCTTAAATTGTAATTTCAGTATTTGCCCAAAAGTATAGACAGACAGAACTTTTAATTCCAGCCTTAGTAACTAGCTCCCTAATGCTGGACAAGTTACTTAACCACTCTGGTTCTCTGGTTTCTCAGATGCTAAATGGCAATACCACAACTTATATCTTAGTGTTGCTGTACAGGCTGATGGAGAAAGAGTGGATTGAAGATGCATTACAGGCTTTTCTTACCTAGTGAAATGTGCAAGACATTATAAATACAAACAAGTAAACAAACAGATATTAACAACATCTGAACAAGAAAGGGGGCCTACCTCAATGCCATTGACTTAAAAATAATCAAAACAAAGAAAGAAAAAAACAAAAACAACTGTTAAGTAAACAGAGTCTTGCCAGGCTCAGGGAAGTAAAAGAGTTCTGGACTTTCTAATTGTGGTGAAAGATTGGTGAAATGACATTCTGAGATGCTCATTACAACCTCCACATGGAAATAAGCAAATTTGTATGTATATGGATGGACTATATTTATCTCTCCTTCTTCTTACTGAAGAGTAGAGAAAGGGGCTTTTGGAGAGAAAAAGGTGAAATAGGGAAATATAAAGAGTAAAGCTGATTTTCTTTTGGACACTAATAGCTTCATGCCTATTCACTCACTTGGTAAAACCTGAGAAGCTCATTAAAAAAGTGACACATCTCCCAACGAGATTACAGCTATCATTCCTCCACCAGTAATCTTGCTACAATCCATTAAAAAAAAATCTTAGAATAGAAAAAAGCACCCAAGTGTTCTAAAAAAGGCTGAACTTCCCTCAATCTTCCCAGTATGTAATGCTGCAAAATGTGGATACTCGTGATATATCTGGTCTCCAAACTGGAGATAAGAAGGAGAAAACAAACAGATCCCAAATCTGATAAAAAGAAAGTTAAGAAACATCTCTCTCTATTAAGTAAAAAGTGAATTTTCCATATACAGTTTCTCAAGCATGAACAATATGAAAAGAAATGGAATAGCCTCTATGCAAATATATTGCAACAATAAAAGAGAAAAATATGGCATGCCAAAGATAGACAAAATACCCAATCAAGAAGAAAATATAACTCCAGGAAACCTAGGCAGTTTCTCAAAATTGTTTCTTGCAGTAGAATAAGAACATGGATTTTAAAAAATAACATGATAATGGCAAGATTTAAAAAATGCACAAAAAATACAATCAGAAAAATTTGGAGACTGCAAATGTAAGGATACAAATTGCAATCAAAATGACATCGTTAAAAAGCTAATAAATCAATTAGAAGAGGCAAGCAATAAAACAGACACCCACTGAAAGCCAAATTACTGATATAAAGATTTGCGATGATTATAATTATCTCATATAATTTGGAAAAGCACAGATAATAAAGCAATTGTGGGAAAGGAAATGAATAAGAAAGATAGACAAAGATGATCAACATAAAGACCCTTGACGTCACTGAATTAAAGAATCAAACAAATGTATCAGAAGATCTCATCAAGAATAATTTCTGTAAATTGAAGAAATACTCTGCATTCCAGGAACATTTGACAGAGAGAGCACTCGGCACTAATGTGTGCTCTGGTTAAGTGACTGATCTTCAAAGTTAAAGAAAAACCTTGTAAGATCAGGCTGAAATAGCAAATCATCTAACAGAGTGAAAGAATAAAATCATATTAATCTCTGATTGTAAACAGTAACATCCTATACCAGAAGACAATGAAGAAAAATCTACTATTCTGAATGAAAAGAGTGGCATGAGTATTATAACTTAAGATACATTTCAAATATAATGGCATCTGACAGACATTCTTGTACCAAAAAAAAAAAAAAGAAGGTAACATGAAAAAACTAACATAAAAAAATAACATGAATGACTATTCTTGAAGAGATCACTTAACAGTGAAATCTATTTAGTTAAAAATGAACCAGTGACTGGGCGTGGTGGCTCAAACCTGTAATCCTAGCACTCTGGGAGGCTGAGCCAGAGGATCGCTTCAGATCAGGAGTTGGAGACCAGCCTGAGCAAGAGCGAGACCCTATTTCTACTAAAAACAGAAAAAATTAGCCAGGTGTGGTGGTGCAAGCCTGTAGTCCCAGCTACTTGGGAGGGCGATGCAGGAAGATCATTTGAGCCCAGGAGTTTGAGGTTTCAGTGAGCCAGGTAGGATCTCATCACTGCACTCTAGCCAGGGAACAGAGAGAGACTCTGTCTCAATAAATAAATAAATAAAACCCCAGCATATAGATCTCAAGAATGAGGGAGGAACAAGAGTGCACACTGAATACATTCAAACATAAAACTCATACTTAAGAACCATGTTAGTTACAGTTATAGAACAGAACATGAATATTATAATCTTGGATAATGTAAACATAATATAAACAGAAAAATGAGGGTAGAAATATAGCTAGATATATATAAGAGCTAATATCATATTTCATAGGAAAAAGACTACCTATATGTGTGTATATAAAACATATGTACATATACTATTATTGTATTTAAAACATAAACACTCTGACTTCTTAGTAGTATTCATTGCACCTTTTAACCTTAGAGGAATCATTTAGAAAATATATGTATGTATTTTTGTTATTTCAAATTATATATTAGAAGTTCAAATTTTTCTTCATTTTTATTTTGTTTTATTGTTACTTTTGTTAAGCTAAAATCAAATTTAATATTGATGTTAAAAGTAGTGACTATGGTATGATCTCATTTTTATAGAAATATTTTTCTCTTTCTATGCTTCTATCTATGTAGGCATTCATACAGTATACCTTCTCTGTGTGTGTATGCATAAAAAGATGGCTGCAATATTAACAATTTTTGGTTTGGGGGGAAGTTTTATTTGGAATAAGTGTTCTTATTTTCTTTGTATAATTTTTCATAGTTTTAATGATTGAAATAAACATGTATTATATTAAAGAGACAACTTACATTTTGTTTAATGACGAAAAGAGATTGGAAGCAAATATGTTGATATGGTAACCTAATTTTTGATGGTGGCAGTACGAATGTCTTTTTTACACTTTTTTTTGTAGATCTCTATAACTTTAAAATTTCCAACCCCTCATACACCCCGCCTCACAAATGCAGAAAAGAAAACCTGGCTGAAATAATGCATATTAAGCAACATGCATAACACCAGGTACAAAATACAACATATGCTAATTTAGTTACTTTCTTCTACTTTCACCCAGAGAAAAGTCTTGTTCAAATTTCATATAGTCCAAATTTTGGGTATAACTTGGCTTAATAATATCTTATATTTATGGAAGGGATTTGTGATTTATACATACACAAATTACCAAATTAAAGCCCCATGACACCTTTTGTGAAATGCATATTTCTATTCTCATTTGATAGATGAGGAACTTAACACTAAAGGTGTTTCCTAACAAATTTTGGTTCATTTTGAAAGACATAAATGTCTTGGTGAATTATCATCAATCAATTGATTTTTTTCATTTATATTTTGTTTTTTATCAACTTTTTAAGAGCTTGAATGCATACCACTTGATAAGTGAAAAGTCTAGTTTTTCAACTAGTTGTTTGATGTCATTTGGCAAACTTAGTTTTTTTCATACAGTAATTAAATTATTAAGAAATAGCAGGCTTTGTTGCTTTGCACTATCAGAAAGCAAAGACAAAAATTGGTTTTCTGTACATGAACAGCTGAAAACATGACGATATGATATCAAAACCAGAAATCAAGGTACATTTTCAAGGACTTTTGCTTTAAGAATGTATTTGAGGATACAAAGCGTGTTAGTATTTTGAGCTACTGTAACAGTAAGTAATTAAATAATTGTATTGAAGACATTACTGTACAATCACTATAATCACAATGCTACTGTGTAGAAATTGTTTTATTTGGCAATAAGCAAGAACTGTGCAATAGGTGAACACTGAAACACAAATGCTTTTTAAGTGATAATTAAATCATACAGTCATATAATCATAAAATTACACAATGTTATTGAAAACAGAGTTCTGCTTTCTTCCTTCATTATTTCTATAGAATTAAAAACAATTAATCCTATGATCTGACTGAAATATTGGATCAAACCTACAACTGTCTAAAGTTTATTGTCATTCGCTGAATATTGAAAACTTTTGATTCCATCTAAGGCAGTCACGTTCCGGCATTTCTGAACAGTTCATGAACCACTTCATGGAGAAGTAGCTCTTAACCCATAGGAGTGGACGCTTAAAGGCATATTTGATTTACTTATTCTGTTCTTCTAGCCATGGCTGACTGGACCAAAAGTGAATATTTTCCTGCTGAACTGCTGTGTTTCTCTCTGTTGGGAATTTGGAGATGATGTTGAGATGCTAGTCTCTGCTGGTTGCTTGAGGCAGAGACTAGCATCTCTTAATATTCTTTCCAGATATTTATGAGGCAGTTTATAAATATTAGAATATCCATCTACCATAAAACTCATGAAGAGGTATAGAATGCTAGTCTGTACAAAGACAGACATTGAGATAAAAGAGAGAGAGAGAGAGAGAGAGAGAGAGAGGCACCAGAATGATGGACAGAAAGAATAATTGAGAGAAAAGTAGCTTTATTCCCTGAGCTTTTTGATCCTTAGTTCCAGCATCTAGTGAGACCTGCCTCTGGGTTACATGAGCCGCCAACTGTATAGTTTCTGTTTCTTGCAACTAAAACGGCCTTGAGAAAGACAGCTTCATATAAACCATAGTGAGAGACCAGTGGTCTGCTGCCTTTCTTCTCTCCAGAATTACAACCATGTATGTAACCATCTACTTTTAGAGTAAGTCAAACTCAAGTACTCTAGAAGGCCCATATCTAAAAGAATACAGAACTGAAAGTCATTACTATCCATGGTTCTGCTTGAATCCCATCATTGGAGCCTGGAGCAAATTTCAGGTTTCACAGAGAGATAAGAGTAGAGATCTCCAAGATTATACCCAGACATAAAGCACCAATGGTCTTTCCATGTTACAGTCTTGTCCCTTGCAATCTATTTTGCCACCCAGGCTTCTGGAGCTCCCCAAATATCCCCTACTGCAGAAATCTAATTTGCACAGATGTTTGAGGGTCTTCCATCTGCCACGAGTTGGGGCTATGGGTACTGCATGTTGATCGAGCAGCTGGTCAAAGGGGGAGGCCGGGGGCCAGTGGGGCAGTAAGTGGACCGTATTGTACCAAATGGTGGGGTGAGGCCCCCAGGGCTTCTTAGGGTCTTTCAGAAGGTATTCCCATGCTGAAGGGAGAGTGACATTAAAGAGCAAATAAAAAACACCACACCAGGTCAAGGGAGACACCATAAAAGTAAGGAAAAGTTTTATATTTTCATACTTTGGCAATTTTTCTCTTGCTTTTTGTACAAGGGGCCTCGCATTTTCATCATGCACTGGCCTCTGCAAATTATGTTGCTGATCTTGACTAAAGCTTACAGAAATTAAATGATTTGCTTAAGATCACACCCCTAGTAATATTCCGGAGCTCGTACTCAAATCCAGGTTTGACTCCAAGTCAAAGGTTGCACAAATTATAATATATCCACTTGAGTTCTATATACTTTCAGGACTATAAACGCTCTACTACTCTTCCTGGCTTTATTTTTCTTCTATTACTAAGCCTCTGCCTTAGTTTTCCAAACTCAAGTCCTTTAAGTTATAGAACTTAATCTAGATTAAGCTCAATTATGTCTTTCTTAGAATGCAGGTTCTATAAACAGAAGAGCTTTTCCCCCCTTCCTCCTTCCCTCCCTTCCTTTCTTCTCCTTCTTCCTCTTCCTCTTCTCTCTCTCTTTTACCAATTTCCCTTTGTCTTTCAGGCAAGAAGCAACATTTTAAAATAGAAAAAATTCTCAGAGAAATTTCTACGTAATTTACAGAAAAAAGGAAAAGTAATTTCAGGGAGGTCAAGTGTCCTATTTAAGAACTAGACACAGACCTGAGTCTTAAATCCGAAGAATAAATTCTGAACCAATAGTCCTATAATCAGTTGATGTTTACCTTGTGAAGGGTTTTATGCAGGAAAGACACATTAGGCTTATTTTGTAGAAGAAAAACTAAGAAAACTTCATCAGCTATGTTCAAGAATAAAGATATAGCTAGAGTTTTAAAAATAATTATGAAATTACTGTAAACATCCAAGTAGAGAGACATATCTTAAACTAAGGAGCTTAAGCTGAGGAGCAAAAATTGAGAACAAAAATTAAATGGTGATTTACCAACTCATTGAATGCAGGAGGGTGATTAAGTAGAAAGGAAACATTAAAGACTGCTTGGAGACCGAATGTTTTTTCAAAATAGAGGAAAAAAAAAAGAAGAGGGTTTGTAGCTAGAAAAAAATACTAACTCAAGCATGGAGATGTTGATTTTGGTGGGTGCTTAGGGCTCACAGGTTTAGTTGTCCAACAAACAGAAATACTAGTGCAGTCCAGTAGTGAGAGATGGGCTGGAGAGATGGGTTTTTAGAATCATTGACTTTTAAATTATAAGGAAAAGACAATTTTATGCAAATAATGGTTTGATAAGGGTGTATTTTAGAATGTATTTAAAATTATTTCCAAACTGTACATTCAAAATCCCTTGAATGTCAAGTGTTAAGTAGATTCAAGCCATACTTGAAATTGGCACTGTTTTCACAAGATGCGAAGTTGAATAATCGGTGGCTCCTTACTCAAGCAAACACCAAAGATCTGAAGAAGAAGAGTTGCAGGGTTACCTGACAGTGGTCATGCTTGATGACCACTTTCACACAGTAGATGTT
This sequence comes from Varecia variegata, assembly GCA_028533085.1. NCBI lineage: Eukaryota > Metazoa > Chordata > Mammalia > Primates > Lemuridae > Varecia > Varecia variegata. The sequence goes on along the minus strand of JAQIFY010002900.1, from coordinate 3,161 downwards.
TGAGAAAACAATTCTTAATTGAAAATCTTCTTGTAACATAATAGCATCATTCTGGTTATTTTTGTTGCTACAGCAGTATGAACTAATGATATACACATGATGTGTAATGTTGAAGATCTGTAGTATTTCAGTCCAGTCAGACATCTGTGATGACCTTGTGATTTGAAGGTTAAGCATTAAACCTGCCTGAAAAACTATATGGCATATTGGAAGTAGCATACAGATTATAAAGTAAAGCATAATAAGAAGTGTCCATTACCATATACTTTGCATTCTGTTGGTCTCTTCAGGTTAAAGTCAGACCAAAATAAAATTCTACATCATTGCTTATTTAGATATTGCCAACACACAGGATAAAATTCAACATAAGTAAATTTGACCAACTTTTATTTTCTCTATGTGTTGAGTCTCCTTTATTCACTGACAATGCAAAAACAAATGTATTACACTCAAGAAGCTGACAATTAAATAAGAGCAATTATGGCACATTGTAAGTGCTAGGATAAAGTTGAACTTGTATGTGAATTATCTTGTTAGGTCCTTACAAGAACATTGTGAGGTATATTCTAATATTCCTATTTCAAAGAAGAAGAAACTGAGGTTTAGACAACTTAAATAACTTGCTCAATATCAACAGCTAGAGAGTGGTGAGGCCCTGTTATAAATCTAGGCAATCTGACTCCAGAACTCATACTCTAAATCAGTAGGATATATATTCCAGAAAGGGAAACTGACAGGAAAACAATTAACTAACTACAATATTACCGTATAAGTATTACACCAAAAACATAAATATAATTTAAAAGGAGCCCAGAGGCGGAAGCAATTAATTCTACCTAGAGGTTATGGAAGAATGCCAAAAGAGGCAATATTTGAGCTCTTTGTAAAAGAATGAGAATAAGAATGCCAGAGAAAGAGAAGTTATAGTAAGGAATTATTAAGCAGAAGAATGGCTTGAATAAAGATACGGAAATACCTGTCATTCAAGGAAATATAACTAGTCTGGAAGGTAAGAGAATAATGAAGTACAAGTGTGAAATGGTAAACATGGTACAGTTTTGGAGGACAGTAAATAACATGACAGAGGTTTGCAATTGTTCTGTAAACAGTTAGAAAACATGGAAGTGTTTTCAGTTTGAAGCAGGATTATGATATGTTTAGATCGATGACTCACTGGAGGAAGGGTGGAGAAGAGAAACCACGGATCAAGGAGATTATTTATCAAACATTTGAAAACACTGAGATAATTGCGCATTGTCAGTAGGAATAAAGAGAACGAGAATGATGTGAGAGCTATTTTGAAGTATGCAGCAGCAATAAATACCAACAAACTAGTATTAATGATTTGATGCGAGGGATGAGCAAAAGACAGTATTAAAGATTAATCTGAGCTAGCTATTATGGATGAATGCAAGAATGCACCTATGTTGGTTGAAGTCCTTAGCTCTTAAAGAAAGAAGAGAAAGATGAGGAGCAGTGAGGATGAAAGGGGATGAGAAAGCAGACACAAGTTTAATTTATTTTTCATTCATTTATTGAAGAAACATTTATTTGTGGGATTACTATGTGCTAGAACTATCTGAGGGCCTGAAAATAATAGCAGTGAGCAAAACTGCTAAAATTGCTGCTGTGATACAGCTTGTATTCCAATTGGGGGAAGCAAAGATAAATCAACAAATAAACAGATGGTGTATGAGATTGTTGTAAGTGCTATGGAGAAAAATAAATGATAAGGAGGCTAGGAATTCTGTGTTGAGGTGGGGTTTTTTTAAATATAAAAAATGGTGAAAGAAAACATCACTGGTCTAGTAATATCTGCACAGAGTTCTAAAGAAAAGTGGGTAATAAGACATGCATTAAGAAAAAATTCTAGACAGAGGAAGAGCAGGTGTCAACCCTTGAGGCTGAAGGTATTGACATAATTTAAGTGACTATATTGGTGGCTTAGAGCAGAGTGTTTGTGTTATGGATGAATAATAATTGGATTCTAGACATATTTTTTTGTATACTGAGGCGGTGAGATTTGTGAAGTATTGGAGAAAAATTTGGAAATCATGGATAAGTGCAAGTTATTTAGTCTAAGTAAATAGAGCAGTAAGTTTTCCATTTTCTGGCAAGAGAAAATACTGCAGTAGAACAGTTTGGTTGTGCTGGTGGGGAAACCAAGAGTTTGTTTTTATAAATGTAAGTTCAATTAGGCATTCTATTAAAAATATCTAAGGTGTTGTTCTGTACATAAGTCTGCAGTTCTGGAGAGATTTATGGACTGAATATATTAATATATGCATTTGAGAGTAATCAGAATGGGTGTATATAAAGCAAAAAAGAGGCCCTCAAACCTAGCCTTAATACACAGCAACAATTAAGGATAAGTCTGGTGAGGAGGAACCAGGAAAGGGACTGAGGAAGAATAGTCAGTGTTGTGGGGTGGCCTGTGAGAGTAAAGGACTGGAATCTAAAATTAAAGAAGTGTTTCAAATGAGAGGGAACGATCAGCTTTGCGAAATAGGGATGGTAGGCCAAAAAAGATACAGGAAAACCTATCATTGCATTTAGCAATGTAGAAGGAGTCACTGAGGATGTAGCAGGAGTTGTTGAGTGGAGTGTGCATCCTGCATGGAGAGTGTGCAAGGAGCAATGTGAAGAGAGGAACTGGAGACAGTGAGTATGAAAACAAAATTCTCAGGAGTTTTTCATAAATGAGACTGGAGAAATAGGTTGGTACTAGAGAAAGAAGTGGGGTCAAGGGCACATTTTGTGGAGATGGGATATTACAGCATATCTGAATGCTCCTGGGCATGATTGAGAAGAGTGAGAACATGATGATGCAGGAGAGAGAAGATGATACCTGGAATGATGCCCTTGAGGAGATGGGGGGTCAGTGTAGTGGTTGCCCTTAGAAAGAAATGTTTCACCCACTGTTACTGGAGGGAAGGCAGAGTAAATAGAAACAGATGGAAAATATATTGATACATGCGGGGTTGAAGGCATGTTAAAATTATCTTCTGATTTTTTTCTTACTTTCTTGGAAAATAGAAAGGTTATCAGCTGAGATCTATCATGGTATGGGGGATCTGAGAAAGATAATATTGGGCAAAATGGTCATTATGAGAATGAGAAAGTATCTGGACTAGAGATATATGCCAAGACATAGGTAAATT